>JALMGF010000186.1:0-130000 GCA_023333645.1 Sceloporus occidentalis | reverse complement strand
TATTCATAGCGTAGAAATTCACATGATCTGTGAAGGATTTAGGACCAATATTGGGGTTCTCAAGCACTTTTGAAATTCCATGCATTGCACTTTGGGGCTTGTTTACAGGCAGATCAGTGTCTTTACAAAATATTCCTAATTCCGCAGACATGTTGTCAAACTTTATGATGTATTTTGAGTTGGTTTTTTTTCCCCCTTGAATAATTTATATATATATGTTCTTTTTTATATCATTAGCCAGTGATTCTTTAATATGTGATGCTACATATTAAACTGCTGGGAAGTAGTGCTTTGGGCAGTGTAGATGTAGTGTAGATGCATGAAATAGTAAGAAACTTACATGTTCTTCTGAAAGCTCTTGTGAGGAAGGCCCTATGGTGATACTTTTTTTTCAATTTATTTTTTAATATAATGGCTAACCCATGACATTGTACAACCCTTTGTGGTGTGTCTGTGCTTTATGAATAAATAATACTATTGGTATGCTGTAAGCCCATTACTACTGATAACATTGCTAACGCCATGTTGAAACCTTTAGTGTTGTTGCAAAAGCGGATTCTCAGAATAGCGTCTGTGTCCTTGGCAGCGGTTTTATGGAAGTCAATAAGGGCTCACCATGCGGGAAGATTTTCCCAGGACTCCATGAATACTAATTGGATTATTTCCAATTTCCTAATTGCGAATATATTTTTTCAGATTTAATTTAGCTGTTTGTGATAACTGTACAGTCAGGAGGTGCTTGACAAGTGAAGATATAACGTTTGGAACGCTGCCACTGCGGTGCGAGCGGGCTAGCTCATGGGGTTAACTGACTACAGTATATAACTTTTATTCACAATGTAGCTGTATATGTGCATATGCTGAATTCTTTCATGCTACAGTATAGCATTTCTTGCAAATAGGATTGTATAGCTAAAATATGTATTCCTGTTTAACTCTAAGCGGTCCCTAGGACTGGAACATGAGTCAAGCGGTGCCTTAAAAAAGTTGGTGCAGCTATGGGTATTATAAAATCATAAATTAGAAAAATATTAGTTCTAAAAAGTGTTACAACTGTCTTTTTATCCAAATATTTGTTGAGCCCATGCAAGTATGACATTAAACAGCATGGTTGTTTTGATCTAGTTAGCTGATCACTTTGCATCTGTAAGCAATGGTCTTCCTGTTAGCGATTTGAGTTACCGTGAGGAGCTCTCTTCTACATTAGTTCATGTCTAGAGGCTTTGTTTAATGTTCACTGATTAGAAAGCAAAAGTATTGGTCTGAAACCGTATTTGATGGTAGATAAGAACAATTCGGACTATGTAGTCTGATCCCATCTTTTCCTTTTATCCTCCACTAGGATGACAGTGACGGTATTCCCTGGTCAGAAGAAAGGGTGGTGCGAAAGGTGCTTTACCTATCTCTCAAAGAGTTCAAGACTGCGCAAAAGAGACAAAGTGATGACTGCATTAACGGCAGCTTCAAAACTCCAAATGGTGAGTGCTCGATAACGTACATTTTTCTCCTATTAAAAGTTTAAAACACTAATTTCTTCATCTAAGGACTTGATTATTTTCACATTTTTGTGTCCAAAACTGTCCATGAAGTGTGTGTAATATGGAACAATGACTATTTTGGACACCTCGTCAGAAATTTTAGATCCACATTTACGCTTCTTCACACTTAACCTCATAAAAAAAATCTGATTATTTCTAATATGCAGATGAAACCCCGGGGAGTTCCCTAGTATGCAGGTAATCGGTTGAGCCATTATGAAGGAAGGCTTTGCCTACTATTGGGGGATAAATGTCATTATAAACATGCCATCCAGAATGCACTTGCATCTTTTACGTATTTTATAAACTCAGGTGCTTTGCATTCCGTAAAGGAGCAGTGTGTGTGCGTGCGTGCGTATGCAGGCATGCATGAATGTTTATCTACAGCAGAAAACACACACACATATATGTATATATGTGTGTGTGTGTGTGTTTTCTGCTGTAGATAAAAGCCATAAAGGCCGGTAATTTACTTTTTTGTGTTTCCTGCTCACAGTGGCTTTTAGTTTACTTATTATGTCTTGTTTGGCAGGAAGATATGTACGACACATTACACAGGTGAGATTTTTTTCCCCCTGGTACAGTCATTAACAATTAAAAATAAATGTGTGTGCAATTTAATATATAATAAATTCCAGTTCTTATTTGAAAGCAAATACACATTTAATAAAGTGTTAACCCATGTTCTCAGTTTCAGGCCTAACAGATGGCCCTACCTATTTTAGCATGCGAAATCTGCCAGTGACCTTAAATACCCTTGTACTCTGGCTGTAGCAGAAGATGAGTACATCGGCCTAAGCTGTTTGTCCTCATCCTTGGCTGAGTATTGCTAACCAAGCCTGCAAGCTATAAATCAAGGGAAGCCTCTGCCAACACATATTACCATTTAAGCACAGTGGAATGTATGCATTATATCAGAGGCTCTGGTAATATTTACATATACAGATTTATGGAGCGCTTGTGGGAGAGGCAGCCTTACAAAGTGGAGCCACAAACGACCCCCTTGGCTACTATAACAAAGTACAGACACGTTCTACTGTTTCTGAACTTTGCAGGAGCTGGGATAAATGATCTTAATCAGAACCCCTTTCTAAAATAATGTTATATGTCACCCCCTTGAATTAAAAGTGCATCTTGTAATCTTTAGTCCTGAGGATTATTAAGAGTAGTGAGCTCGTATTAGAGAACAAAGCCCAGAGCTGATTAATTGAACATTAGAAAAAAGAACATGGGAAAAAAGGTTTTACGGCTCTGTGTACAAAAATATAGGAATAAAGGACATACGGGAAATAAAGGTTACAAAGGTTTGGCCTGGCAGTTTATGGCCTGTTAAATCAGACCTGTTAGGGACACTTGTGACTTTTCTACATGAGAATACAGAAGGCTTCACCAGACATGAAATTTACAGCACACCTCCGTAATTTTGTCATAATCACATATTTTTGTGAACATCTGGACATCGAATATGCTGGGTTTAACTACCTCCAAAGTACCCATTCTCATAACTTCTGACAGGAACACATCTCTCTGGGCATGTTGGGTAGCCACCAAAAGTATGAAACCCGCATATTGTAAATATATATTCATACTGAACCTTCTCACAATACATACACATTCTCTGTATTTGATATTATGTTGCTGTCCCCTGGATAACCCACCACAGAGCAGATGTTCCAGTGCATTTTATAACACCTTAAGCCCAGCTGATGGTTATCTACTCATTCGATTTATGACCCAGGCCTGGGGTTAGCACTTTAAGGACATATGATCAAAGAATATCCTGTTTGCCAATGGATCAAAGACTACAGAAAATATACATACAGGGTCTAACCCTTGGCTTGCCAGAGGTCTGGCATGACAGCCCTATATTTATAATGAAGTCTAGGGATTTTAACACTTTACATCTGAATAAGGCATGTCTGAGGTCTTACTTGACCCTACATTTTACTGTATGTGTATGTTTGTACCACCAAAAAAAACCCTAAAAGCATATTTAAACTATACATATAGTAGAGACCTTTTATTTTATGCATGTTTCATTTGTGATTATATGATATGATATCTTGGAGTACTGAGTTTTAAGTTATATTGCATTGATAGCAATGTGTTCTGCCATCTTATCAAATATTGCCCGTAATAAAGTACATGGCTTCTATTCTGTTAATACTAAATTCATTCTTGTAGACTCAATGTCGGCATTTCAAATTAGAATGTATTTGCCAAATCGCCCTTTCGATAATGTTTGTGTAACATAAATATCATTAGGTGCTTCATTCAACATAAGCAGCCAGTCCCTAAAGGGACTATTATCTCTGATTTTACTGCCCTATTAAAACCAGGAAGAGAGAAAAAAAAAATCCTTGGTTTATATTATAAAAGGCAAAAATATTTTTTACAGACATCTTTTTATAATGATCATTCCGTTTCTATGTGTCTGTGAACTTGTCATCTCACCACTGATAGTGGGTAGAACCAAAGTCCCATGCAGGTTGGCTGCAACAGGCTTAGGCTAAGGCAAATTGCTTTCAGCCCTTTTTATATTGCTTATTGGCCGCCGTGTTGAAGCATGCCAATGATAAACCTTTTATTTTTCTCTCGTTCTACAGAATTCAAGTTTTCTTTTCTAATTTTACAAGTCACATGATATATTAACATGGCACTAGAATGTTTTAAATATTTTTGATGATGACATAACAGTTACTGAGTTCTCAAGAGAAACGTAGAATATAATTAGATATTTTCTAGTAGAACAACAGGCAGACAGTGAGAGAACAGAGAGATGTACCGAAGCACCGTTAAAAGGACAAAAATATGTAGCAAATGCACATAAAGACACACTGACAGCTCATGGTGCTGGCAGTTATCTCCTAGCTAAATGCATCAGAATTTAGCAGTTTCTGGTTATCGTCCAAAAGAGCAGCTCTTGGCAGGATTCATTGCCTTGTCACCTGAAGACACCTCTCACACAATATATTTTAAGGTTTTCTACAACAATAGTAAAGCTTATATGCTTGTGCTGCATCTCCTCTACTCTGTATGATATATTAACTAATATATAAATTTGCTGGAAAGTTTTAAATACACATCACTATCCTTTAATTGGTAATAAGACTTTCAAAAGTCTACCCACATTAACCATGGTTTGTGCAGTTAATTTTACAGAATCGCCAGCTTTGGCAGCTCATAGTGTAGTCAATAAGTAGAAATGCCCGTCTAATTTGCGGTCTCTTGAACATAGAAACAGAATTTTATGGCTGTTAAGAAAAATAGGCAGACTAGATGGGCCAAATGGTTCTTGAGAGGTAAGGTAAGGTAAGTCTGGCCAGGTCCTATAGTGAGGAAAGCTTTGTCTATCCCATGCTTGTTTAAAGTCCCTCACTGTGTTAGAAAAGACATGTGTGTCTAGCAAGGTCAGACTGGGAATTTAAAACCAGCCCTAAAAATAATTAAATACCAGCCCAATATTTCAAGGTGCCATTTTTGGGCACGCTGCACCTGACAGGTCTATCACTGTTATTTGGGGGGGGGGGGGAACACACTAGTCTTACGTAAGATACACATGAAAACACAGAGCTCATAATATCTCTGTGGCCAATTACATCATGTAAAAGGCTGGAACCAACTGAAAGAGCGCTGATATAGTTTGTATAATGCGGAAAAAACACCGTAAGTGTGAAAATAAACTTTTTATAATAAATTACAAAAAAAGTTATTTAAAACAGAGACATTTCTTTTACAGTTTTATAAATAAAAACCTGTAGCTGGGAGGCTAAGGGAGGGGTACGTGTGTGAGCTGCATAGATTATCGGAGTGTGAATGTGTTTATGTAGATATCGTTAAATATAAATTGTTAGAATGGCTGTGTGTTTAAGTGTGGTTTTAGATTGTATGTGCATGTATGTTTAGGTTTATGGTGTTGGAGAGTCTGTGTGTTTAAGTGTTTGATTTGTATGTATATGTAAGTGTATGGTGTTAGAGTCGCTGTGTATGTATGTGTAATTGTATGCATTTGTTGTAAGAGAGTGGTGTGTGTATATGTAAAGTGTTAGTGGGTATATGTATATTGTTTTAGAGTGGTGGCATGTATGTGTTAGTGTAGAGTTGTCCCTGGCCATCATCATATGCCCATCATTCATTCCAATACTTAACAATCATTACACACGGACCACCGTATTCTTACCCCATAATCATATTATTCTCCATTATCATTTCCATCCCCTGCCGTTATTACCCCATGTTGCACCACAATTACCCCCCTCCATCTTCATACATAACTTATCTCCATACCCATCCTTTATTTCTCCATCTTTATACTCTTCCCTTAGCACATTGCCCCCCTTCATATAAATACAATACTCAACAATAATTTTCATTTACTCATACAATTTAACATGGCTTGTCTGTGCCATCTTTACCCCCAATCATTTGTCTGTGCCATCTTTGCCCCCACTTTGTCAGTACCCTCAAACAGCATGCTTGTGCCATCTTTGCCCCCAAGCACTTACACATCCTTGCTGACACATACTTACACATCCATGCTCACATATGTATACATATGTACGTACGTATTTATGCTATCATACATTCTCATACATTCTTTAAAGCTGCTCTCCCTGCATGCCATGTGCCTGCAGTTTATATCTCTGGCACTCGCACACTGTGCAAGCAGCCTTGCTTTTACCGCTGTGGTCCCACTGCCAGTCAGTTCCGCATGAGATACGATGTTGGTGTTGCGCTGAATGGCATGCATGCATTGGGGGTAAATATATTCGTGGCTGCAAATCTATTTTGCTCCTGCATCTTCATTAGCAGCTGTGTACACGAATAATTCAAGATTGCCTGGTAGGGCCAGTCCATCCCTAATATCGAGAAGGGTAGCGATCAATTAAGGCATGATTGTATGTAAGTTAAAAGTTATTGATAAAGTCATGGGCTCATATATTTTACTTGCATTATGCAGTATGATTGTGTCCTAGTTTTTTATCAAAGGGTCCTATAGATTTCTTAAAACAGAATTTAAACAAGAAAAGAGTGCTTTAGAGACAAGGTGTTTTTATTATTATTTATTATTATTACTCTCCTCTGCTTCATCCTTACTAAAAACTGCAGTTCATATCTTGCTTCATGACTCTTCAGTGAGCCAGAAATTGACACACAAACATTGTCCTATAGGACATTCTGGTGGCAATTGCTAAATGTGATGCAATCAGCACTATATGATTCAATAGTGATCCACATTAAGAATCAACTAGATTGTAAGCTTGCAAGAGCCAGGGCCCTTTTCTCCTTTGTACCAGTTTATTGTGTGTGATTCTAAATTGTTCTTCTGACTGTAACAGCGCTGCGGAATCTGCCGGCGCTTTATAAATAAATGTAATGATAAAGCCTGATCAAATAGGGCAGGCTGACATGAGGTTGTGGGGACAGGGATATGGGTTACATAGTGTAGGGCAGGTCAGATAGGTCACAGAAAGGTCAGGTTATGGGTTATATAAAAAAAAAATAAAAATAGGTTATATAACTTTAATTGCATTTGCGCCTGCGCTAGCGCGTTGCCGCTCTTTTTGAGTGGCTCGTGCTGCCTTTTAGTGTCCGCGCGGGTGCCTCGCGCCGCGCTAAAGGGCGGGAATTGCACCTATAAATAGGTGCACTCTGAGGGGAGCGGTCACTTACCTGGCGATCCACTGAGCGATTATCTGCACTGACCGTAAGAGTCTGGTGAGCGGTAGCGAAGTGGTGAACCGAAGAGTCAGCATGGAAGAGCTGATGAAGTTGCTCCCTCCCACCCACCCTTATGTTTATTTATTGTCATGGCTTTTATCGGGGTAAAGTTGCCCTCTGGGTGAACTGTAATTATTGGTATGCTGGCTGGCTTTCAGGGCGGTTGGCAAGGTTAAAGGTTTATATGGTGCTCTGGGGCTTATGCCAAGGGCTTGTGTTTATTTATATTTATGGTTACAGAGTGAGTTACAGTATATGGGTTTTGTTATACTGGTGAAACTAAATAAAAGCCACGGCCTGATTCATCCAAATTTCAGTGTGTGTGTCTTTATTTTAATATGGTTTTATTATTTAGCAGTCTTATGTCCCTTACAACCTCATGTCATTTTGCATCGGTGTTCCTTTTTAGTAAGTTTGGAGCCAAATATTAGCACCTTATTTTAGAATACAGCTGTCACGGACCGCAAGGGCACTACCTGTCCAAATAAGAAAAATATGATCAAATGGTAGACAGAACGGGTTCATTTATATTTAATCTGAGTAACAAACACAGTGCTTACACAAACAATAGTAAAAGAAGACGTACAAAATATGTAAAAGACAGTATAACAATAAACAAGGATTGCCCACCGAAAATGTACATTATACAAAAGTAAAATAATCTGTGGGAATTTCCAGATGTTACATTCTTTGTAACCTTGTAACTTGTTACATGTGAAAACGATATTGCAGGAAATTCAATGTGCTACCCTCAGATTCCTTTGTCTCTAGGAGATCACCCGGGGGATTGTGTATCCTTCTTAATGAGTTAGGTTGTAAAGTTTGACAACCCACTATTGCCTGGTATTTTAAAATAGCAGATTTTGTTATGGTACCTTGTAAGTTAATAACTTTGGGGTGATCACATTCCCCAATTATTACAAATGTACAGGTAGCAGGCATCTACTACGTACCCATCGACTACATGTCACATTCTTATTGCTCAAATCTCCTTTTACCCCCTCCTGTCATGTTTCCTATCATTCCCGAGGACACACTTAAGTGGAATTATATACATTCCGTTATAGGAAACTGGCAAATGCCGTTTATTTTCTAGACATAACCCACTACCACAAAGTTCCGCATTCTTGGTCCTCAGTTACCCACCGTCAGTGCAGATTTTTTTGTTTCTCCTTGTATAAGCACATGTATTTTTTAAAGGAGTCAGAAGAAGAGATACGTGTATACCTCTGGAAATATGGAACATAGGCTACTGATATTAGGAGTTAGACCTTGCTTTTGTCTGTGCTGGTGCACACGCAATGTACATTTTTTTAATGTGGCTTTGGTTCGGCAGGGACTCCAGTCATGAGCCACCATATTTTTAAAGAGGCAGTATTGCATTTTGTTCTCTTTGTGTTTTTAGCTGTACATGCATAGTTTTAGCATCAGTGACCCGGATGGAGGTTGTGGAGTTCGTGGATGGTGGAGTTTGTTCCCAGCAGGAAATACTGTAGAGATGCACAATGCCTCGTTGCAGCTGTAACTCCACTTCACATGATGCCAAGACTTCCCACTCACCCCTATACACTGCTTTTAAATAATAACATAGGAAGCAAAAGTACAGTTGAAGTTGTGTGTGCTAACTAAGAGCAGCTGTTCATTTTCCTGTAAAATAATGATTATGGTATTGCATAGACCTGAAGACTCCACCTTGAACAGTCTATTTACATTTAGCTTACAGAACAGATCATACACTTTGCATGGGAATAAAAGTATAATCACAGAACCTATATGTCATTGTGGTGCCCTTTTAATGTCAATCATTTTTGTAGCTGAAGAGCCGTTTTAGAAAAATACGGTTTTATTTTCAGACACTTTTGTCCCTTTTCTTGTCTCTTCTCCATGTAAATCATGCACTGCTACATCCCTTCAGATAAATTGGGGCTCTCAGAGGCCAGATTATATTAGCATGGTCACCTCTGCAGTGAATCGTGTATCTGAAAGATGCTGTGCTGCACACATCAATAGTAACACGAACTACCATTTATATCTCAGTGGCATCTGTGGAAAACAGATATGGTGACGATTGTGCTGTTTACACAGGTCTGCTCCTGAAAGGACAGTCTAAAGGATCAGTACAGTCATCTGAAACTGAGAAGGATGACACCTCACAAATGTCTTCAAACACCAACAGCGTGACGTCCTCTGACTCTGAAGATGGGCCCGTGAGGAAAAGGTGAGCAGTTTCCTAAAAGTTGCAGAAAAAATGTTTTATTTGTATAAAACCGCATTGGGAATTCATAATCTGCCATTATCTCATAAAATGAGTAGATAATATCTGGCTTTACACTGTGCATTCATTGTGCACACAGGACCTTTGTGAAAATGGCTTAATCTTTTTTCGTTACTAGGGTTAGGGCATTCATTTTGTTCCTTAATTTATTACAGCTGATATACTCGGATATAGGTGACTTAATACAGGATTTCGTTAGTTACTGGAAAGTCATGGTTTTTATGAAACCTCTATTAGAACATCTGGCTTCCACCATTTGACGATGGGTTATAATTAAATAGTATTAAATATTATACATTCAATTTAGTTATGTTATGTCAGAATTATCCAGCAACTAATCATTTTTTTTTCCTTAAAGCTGCAACATGTAGAGTAGAAGACACATTTTGCCTTTTTTTTTTTTTTTTTAAACAAAAATATATATTGGAAATAGTCTATTGAAAAAGAATGAAATCTTTATGTAGTCTAACCCCATTGTATTACTTTACATAGTCGCCTACTAAGTGTAATTTCTGAATGTAGTATTCAAGGATCATGCGTTCTATGATGTTATTAATATTTCTTTTGGGGACGTGTTAATAGATTGTGGGCTTCACTGCCCCACTCTCTGCCGCCCAAACATTTTGCTCACAAAAAACAAATGAATCATTTGTTATTGACATGGTCTCAGTGGGTTCTAGTGGCGAAATTTCGGGATTAAATCCTGTTGGCACCCCTATGGCACACTGACAGACAAGCTCAGCATTGGAGGGGGCTGTTTAAAAATGTGCAAAAGGGGCTGTCACTTTATAATGGTTTTTGTTCCTGTAAGCGCAATGTCTCTACTGTGGGCGAAGACATCGATAATCATTGAATTTCTTAAGATCTGAAAATATTTTTATACAAAGCCGTTGCTTTCCCAGGAATACTCCAGCCTTAGTGTACATGATAAAGATTGAGGCAGGACTTTGTTTTCTCCAACACTGAAAATGAATGGCTTCAAAGGTTGAATACTAGAAGGATTTGTGTTTGCATGCCTTACCAAAGGCTTTTTATTAGTTTAAATCCTTGCTTTTTCTGGCACTTACTGATTTTCTCACATTAGCGGAACTTGTAAGCTCCTGATCATTTGCCAGTACGTTTTATCAAGAGGAGTCCGCTTTTGCTAGTGGGTTCAATTGACTCCGAACTCATTACATTAATTTGTCAGTTCTCCCATCAAAACACGCATTCATTAGGCTTGCTGTGCTGTGTATCTTTTTATATTCAAAAAGGACCTCTTTTTTTTTTTTTAACCTCTCTAGCTTTGTATTTCACAAATAATTTGTGGTTCCCACACTTATATTTTGACTTGCGTGACCAAACTCTGTCGTCCTTAAACACAGAGACTTGCGTATCTGTTTTTCCGCTGTTGTTGTGGTACGAAGATCACGCTCCTAGATCTTGCATTAAGCAACAAAAACATTTTATCGTCCCTTATGCATAATGCTTCTAAATGCCCTAGGTTTTGCAGTTATGTAGGGAATTGGAACATGCATAATAAAATAAACCAAAACCGTTATATATGGTAATAATTATGTGCGATTAATATTACAATAACTAATTGATCATAAAGTCCCCCCCTTTCTGGCAAGCTAAAAATTGGCACTCATGTTAAAGCATTCATTAATGGGCATTAGAGGAGCCAGAAAACTATACTCGTAAAAAAAATGTTACAGCTGGCTCTTTATAGAGGGACATATATATTATATACTTCTGGATAATTAACATCTTTCAAATTGTTTGGTAGTCATTTCTCTTAGTCATCTCAGAATGCTTCTATAACAAAAATATAGTAGAATAATTTTTTTTTGGTTTCCCTATATGTCTTATCTGTATATACAAACTTAGAATTGCTAACATACTGTAATTTCAGTACTAATTTTTTATTTATATCATTACATTAACCCAAAGGTATCTACCTGATTGATGTATGAATAATTATTACTCGCTATCACCCTTCTGTGAAAGAAAGCATGTCTAATATGGGATTGTGCACCTATATCCACCCTGGAAAAAAAGACAATACAAATAATTTGAATAATGAAACTTTTCCCCAGTACCCCACAGAACTGTTCTTATAGGTACCCGAGTAACGTGTGAAAATAATTGTTGACTACATTTTCATCGCTGTCTCTGAATAAATGGAGCAATTGATGCAGTAGTTGAGACCTACATGTGTAGACCCTGGCACGGGATTTGCTTTTCTAGTTGGATGTAACTGAAATGGCCGGTTAGAAGTAAATATTAATTTCTTGCCTGAAATCTATCTGGGGACCCCAAGCTGTTTGGGGAAAAATGCCATGCCTGTGTCTTGACAGTCTCTGCCAAAGCTAATAGGTGTTAAAGTTGTACAAGGAGTATTGGATTATCTTCTGTATGCAAAAAAAAAAAAAAGAAAAAATGCTGAATCTTGCAGTTCACAATAAAATTCATTATGTGTTGAAACTTGTGTATGTCTTTATCTGTACTTCGCTACTGCTTACATAGCAGAAGTGGTGCGCCATTTCACCAACTTGGAACTTCATCTCTGATATACTTTCTTTTTTAGAAGGACCTGCAAACTAATTTTATTTTCATAAGATATATATAGATATAGATAGTTTGACAACTAATAAAGTGACCATTGTTACAAATGGCAAAATTGATGCACAGATTGATTTAACCCCTTAATGACAAAGGCCTGTACATGTACGGGCTTAAAACGCATTGTTTTCAATGGGCTTAGGGACTGCCCATTGTCCTTAAGGAGTGTGTGTGGGGGAGGTCACTTAATGTTATACTCTACATTTTTGTAGAGAACTAGATTTCTGAGAGTGGACACTCACTAAAGGCTCTCATTTATTTTGTTCAGTACAAGAAAGTCTATTCATCTTCCATCCGACACCGTTATAATGCTCTGACTGCAGGGCTGGAAAAGATTCGTGTTTGATGCCTTTCAAAAATCTATTTATTGCTGTCACGTTCTGTATGTATCAGACTAAGATTTAAGGACATAACCTCAGATGGGCTTAAAAGTCTTAGCTGCCATTAGGTGACTTCTCTAGTGAGCCTTTATTTTTGGGTCTGTTTCTTCGCATGCTGTTGTATCGCTCAACTGAAGTACGCACAGAGGGCTTGCTGTTTAATTAGTACAGAGGCCGTTTTGTGCAAGGGGCTTCGCTTGAGCCCCCTCTAGAGACTGTACAGGTGCAAGAAACCTGCTGGTGAATCCTCCCTCTTTCACTGCACATCTGTGGGGTTATTATGTCCTCCGCCAGCTTATTATTAACTAGACAATTTCTTTATATGCTGGCAGAAACCAGAGCTCAATGAACCAGATTTATTATTTGCAACAGACTTAGTATTTTTTTTTTTAAAACAGGCCCAATAGTCAACTCCAAAGTGTGTAGCTATAAACGTTCAAGGCATTCAAGTATGTTAATACTGGGAAATTATTTAGGCTTAAAGCAGCCACGGGGTACCTGATCCCTTGATTTATGGTACAGCGATAATTGGTTACCATGAACCATTAATTAGTTATAGACAGTGTAAACGTATAACCTCAAATTCAGAATTTTGGGCCAGTAACTTGGAAGTTATAATCCCACAAACGCTACTCAAAGTCCCAGGAGCAATGCCATATACTGCACTTAAAGTTTTAGGTTTTTAACATATATACAAAAGATGTCTTCTGTTTTAGTTGAACAGCTCTACAACACTTTATAACTCTAAGGAGTTAGAACTTTTATGAACATTTAAAAATGCATCGTTTTTATTTCCTTATTATTTGCCAATATAGAGGTTCTTAGATCTACGCAAAAATGTTTCTAATTTTCTTATTCAAATCTTTTTGCGTTTAAGTTGAATAAATAAATATATGTAATGTCGTTTGCAGATTTGTATGACTAATGTACCAGAAGTGTGCCACATTAACATACAATATGAACGGGAATAAGCAGACATAAACGATAGGGGAAATCCCATAAAAGATCCCACTGTTATTCTTTATTTATCAGTGCAAGTTTGTTTCAGTACAAGTAAGGTTGATTTATTTTAAAGTCCTTATTGCCTGGACATTGTCTCCATACATTACAGATCCAGGTGCTTAGGTGACATCTGTTTCTTGTATATGTCAGTCAGTATGGTAATGTTGTCATCCGAATGACTAGTGCCTGCTTAATGTAAGGTAGCAACTGCAGGGAACTTGAAGCATTCGCTTGGGATCTTTTGACAGTTAAAGATTTCTTTAAGTGCAGTTTCTTGTGCAGATACAATGTGTTTTGTATGCACTTTGTACTTTGTTTCTTGGCATAGCATTCTGCGTGTGGATTTTATTTCAAGCATTTGCATTCTATGGTGCGATATATAAAACTGATAATGTGTTTCTCTGTTCCTACCAATAATTAATTCTATACAATACTCTTGTTAGATCTCTGTTTATATATATATATATATATATATATATATATATATATAATATATATAGAGAGAGATGTAGATTTAGATAAAAGCCTCTTTGGTTTGAAGCCATGTGTGACTGATTGAGTAGTGTGTGCGTGTGTGCGGTACAGAACTGGTGAAATGCTACCTTTTGTTCTTTATTATATTATGCTTTTATTGTTTTGCAGGCCAAGGCTCCAAGCACAAAGGAAATTTGCCCAATCCCAGCCAAACAGTCCCAGCACAACCCCCATTAAAATTGTGGAGCCGTTGCTACCACCTCCAGTTACTCAGATATCTGACCTCACCAAGCGTAAGCCCAAGACTGAAGATTTCCTCACCTTTCTGTGTCTTCGAGGTAAGCATATTTTTTTACGTGTTTGATAGTGCTCGCTCCGTTTAAGGACCAAGCCAGTGGACCCCATTGTTCATTGTGTGAAGTGGCCTCATATCCTGAGATCAGACATGTATGACAGACCTCTTTAAACTAGGCTATAACCACCCTTTAATTATGCTTTGTGTCCTGGAAAACATGGTCGACGTGGTCATCATAATTTAAAGTTGTATGACCTGCCAGTAGCTTTTAATCTGGGTTTTGAAATCATAAAGTCTAATATTTAACTTCCTTGGTGATGTGTTCTATAACGGACAAGAAAGAACAGCTTTTTTAATATATTTTTTCCTTCTGACCATTCAAACTCTAGTAACAGTTGGCCTAAACAAGCTAATACAGAATGACTGTGGGTGATTCTAGTTTTGTCTAATAACAGCTACAGCATTTTAAGATCCCCCTACTTCCGTGTATATTTCCACCATGATTTGTGACAACTCTTAGGGGTTATCCCCCGCTTGGCTCACCCTGGTCAATGGAGTAAGGTCAGAATTACATTTTGCTTTTCTTTTTTGTGTTTTTTTTATTGAAAACCGAATTATGATTTTTATAGCGTCAACTGTTTACAGAGTTTTACAGATTGCTAGAGTTTTGAGAAAAAGCTGTAAAGTTGTATAAGCTTCTGGGACCTCAGATCTCTTTCTAATAATTCCTTCTGGAACTCATGTAACTTTACACATAGAATTATAAAACAACATTTGGGGAAAAATTCTAAGGAGCCTATAATCAAAAACATTGCTGTCTTCCCTAGCTTTTGGCATTTGTTGTGGTTATTGACCTCCAGCTGTCATTGAACTACAACAACCATAAATACCTTTAGCCAGACATTTAACACTGGCAAAGGGTTATACCATTTACCGTATTTGCTCGATTATAAGACAAGGTTTTTTTCAGAGCAAATGCTCTGAAAAATACCCCTCGTTTTATAATCGGGGTCGTCTTATAATCAGACCTCAAAGTCTGACTATGAGACGACTAAGATCCAGATCCCCCGCAGCTGCAGGGGATCTGGATCCTCCTGTCTCAACCCCCCCGCCCCACTTACCGGTACTTCAGAGTCCCCGGTGTGCAGCTGTCATGTAGCTGGGGCAGCGTGTCGACTCACGCTGCAGCCGGAAGGAGGCATGGCTAGCAGCGGGCGGGGGTTGTCTGCGTGCATCGCGCAGACATTCCCCGGCTGTCAAAGATCAGAGAACTCTGATCTCTGACAGCCGGGGAATGTCTGCGCGATGCACGCAGACAACCCCCGCTGCTAGCCACACCTCCTTCCGGCTGCAGCGTGAGTCTACACGCTGCCCCAGCTACATGACAGGAGACTCAGAAGTACAGGTAAGTGGGGCGGGGGGGGGGGAGAGTGTTAAATGGGGGGCATAAGGCATTTCTGGAGGCAGGGTGCTCTGTGAAATGCCTTTTAACCCCCTTAATGCCACTCTGCCTCCAGAAATGCCTTTTTAACCCTCTATACGCCACTCTGCCTCCTGAAATGCCTTAAACCTCCCTATATGCCACTCATCCTCATAATATGCCTTTTAACCCTCTAAGTGCCAGAGTGGCATATAGGGTTAAAAGGCATATCATGGGGCACAGTGGCATTTAGAGGGTTAAAAGGCATATCATGGGGCACAGTGGCATATAGGGGGTATAAGGCATTTCTGGGGCAGATGTGCATAACTGGGGGGGCAGGTTGGAAAATAGAAGGAAATAAAACCAAAATATTTTTCTCAATCATAGCTTTTATTAAAAAAAATAGTTTAAATGAATTAACATTTACTGGTAAAACTTTTTTCCTATAGGGTCGTCTTATATTCAGGCTTTTTCTTTTTTTCCTTAATTAATATTAAGATTTGGGGGGTCGTCTTATAATCGAGCAAATACGCTATATCCCAAGAATAGCAGAAGTTTTTGTCTTCTGGTATCCACTTAACCTCTATAATTCTGATGTATTCAGTCATTTTTTTTGTTTTCCTATTTTCTTCTACCAATATGATCAGCCGTTTAGCATACGCCAGCATACTGAATATTGCAGTATTAACAGGAAATACATTGAAGTTGGGGTGCCTGCTGTATACTTACTTTAGAATGTTTTGATGTATTGTGTTATATCATCATTGTAACATCAGGTAAGCCCGTGTAATATGACCTTGTAGAAGATCTGTCCTCTTCCACACAAAATTTTCGAGAACATGTTTAATCACCTCCATGAAACGTATTGATGTGTTACCGAACAAAAACATTGAAGAATAATTAAGAGTAATCAGTGTTTGGAATATTTACTTGATTTATCTGATGTATCCACAGGATCAAAGTATATTATTTTTTTTTGTCAACCCAAAGGAAAAATAACAAACAAGCCAGATTCCAATTTTAAACATTCAAGAAGACTCCAGTATTTTTCAGAAACCACTTCTCAAATTAGACAGTGCCGGGTATTGAACTGCCACAGTTTGAAATGCCTCCATATGGAAACACTTGGTTTCCACTAAAGCAAACATTGGACACATTCTGCCAACTTGCACTGGAAATAGCGTGAAGTGCTGCTTCGGCATATATATAAATATATATATATATATAATATATTACACTCTATGGCCAGTCTAATCATGGTAAAAAGAGCGGGATATGAATGTTATGCAGAAATTTGTATATACGCTCTACTGGCCTGGGGATGTTCCCCTAACATAAGTCATTAAATCGAACTTGCGTCAAACAAAACATTTTTTTTTATGAGTCTTATTTTAACGAGCAATGGGCAGAGTTGTCAGATTTACACCATATTTATTTATTTACTTATGCTGTAGCTGTAAAACATATCGTTTAAGGCGAATTCCCCTAGCTGTGTATTTGGCTTACCACTTTTATATATTAAATGCACGGTGTCTTGGTGCTCCGGTTCGTTTCGTGGATTCTCAGTGTGGCATACAGAAAATGGATGAAAAATGACCCCTGTCTTGCATGAATGAAATATTGATTGAGCACAAAAAGCCGTTCACAAGCAGACCTGTATTCAGTTAGGGTGTTCTGTGTGCCTGCATGAACGATTCCTGGCACACCGCAGAATGGTTAGAAAGGTCACCCAGGGATATGAATTGCATTTGTTATGCATATTAACATGTGTTCATATTGTTACGGGTTATTACTATTCTGTTAGTTTAAGCCTCTGTATGGAAAGAAAGGTCCATCTTTCAGCAAGAATTGCAGTTTACAAAAACATTTTCTAATTTCAATAATGGTCTGCGCAATGTTGCGTGTACTTGTGTCATCAGCTCATTGCACCTCCTATATATGTCCTATATATGTATATGTATGTTAACCATTGTTTGACAAAAAAGTCATGGAGAAATGCCTCACACAGAACACCTGTGTTGGAAGGTAATTCCACTAAAGCAGTTTGTGTGTGTGTGTGTGTGTGTGTGTGTGTGTGTGTGTGTGTGTGTGTATATTAATATGTGTGTGGGTTTTTATATTCACAAATCAAATTAAATGTTATATAGTGCATATTAACGAAGGAGATGACAAAGAACAGAAAAAATGCAATACTGCCATGATGTTTCTTCACCAGATGTAGATTTAACATTCTGTTTTGTACCTCATACAGGGTCTCCTGCGTTACCCAACAGCATGGTATATTTTGGAAGTTCTCAAGATGACGAAGATGTCGAAGAAGAAGATTTAGATTTTGAGGACGCAAAAACCTTCACCACTAACACTTCATCCTCCTGCCATTCAACACCTAGGAAAAGGAAAACGCACAAACACGCTACCAATGGACATAGTAAGTGCTTCAATATTATCAATGGTCTCTCAATTTTGGGGAAAGTACAAGAGATAGTAAAAAGTTTTAGTAAATTGGAAATTCCGTATGTCATAAACACCCTGTGACAATGTACAGTGATCATTTGGGGGCAATAAGTTTGCTTACTTAGGTATGTTATTTCCCCCCCTTACCTGACCCTTAGGGTTGTGTTTGGCAGCAAACTAGTAATTGAGTCCTGCACATCTGCCTCCTGTGCATGTTGTTAAGAATGTGTGATCTTACAGGAAAAGAACATTATGCATATATATCTGTTTTGATCTCAGTACATCTTTTTCCCCCTTTCTATTTCTGTCCTGCTTTAATTCATGT
Organism: Sceloporus occidentalis; assembly: GCA_023333645.1. Taxonomy (NCBI): domain Eukaryota; kingdom Metazoa; phylum Chordata; class Lepidosauria; order Squamata; family Phrynosomatidae; genus Sceloporus; species Sceloporus occidentalis. The sequence continues at coordinate 111,512 of JALMGF010000186.1, read as the reverse complement.
ACTATGGTTGGTTTCTGGCTAAGAGCAGCCTGGGTACAAGTGATAGTGGTTTGTGGTCTAAAAGTCTCTACATTGTATAGAGATTGAAAAACCATTTTGGTTTCAGAGTCTAGAAAAACTTAAATGCATTTGCAATTTGTTTTGAGACTTCTTTGAGTGGATAGAAAATTGTTTTGGAAGCCCCATTTAGTCATCTGAATAGTTCAGTATTTTGTGTTAATATGGTGTATTTGTCGGAGGCCATTTTGTCCTATTAATAAACTTTTATTAAAGGCAGTATATGATATTACCTTGAGTGAGGTTTGTATTCGGTGTCATCTTCTGGACTAGGGCAACAGCCCCTCTGCCGCAAAACTGGGCCCTGATTTCACCAATAAACCCATTTACATGATGGAAGACTATGCCAAGTCTGTACAGTCCCCATAGCATAACCAGAGTGCTGAGATATTATATGAAATATACTGTGGTTGTAGAGGGGACCGCTAAGGCACTTCCCTGGGTCAAGCCTAGGATAGCACACTGTGGACGAAAATAGTTCTAGCGCATGTTGTCATTGTCGCATAGATGATATGACAAGCACATAATGCAACTTTACTCTGCTGTGCAAACTTGTCTATATAAATATCACTTTGTTTCTTTGGCCTGTCGGATATGGCAATAAATGAGGCAGAAAATCATAACGTTTGGTGTGATGGACAAATGTAGATGGCTCAACCAGCAATATGTAAAATGCTGCCTTCCCCGGAATTCTCAGTATCAGACTTATGTTCACAATAATGTCTGGTAATGTATTAGAGAGTAGGTTTCCAAAAGGAGATTGCAAGCTAGTGGTAGCTCTCTAGCCAACAATTACAGCTCTTGAGTGACCAGACATCAGCGGGCAATCCTTGCCGACTCCCGCAAGGGAAGGCTCCGGGTAGCCGGGAAAAAGTTGTTACGTGATTTATCTTTGTCTCATTCTTTAACATCACAAGAACCTGCCATTTTAACAGGGGTGTGTAGACTTTTTATATCCACTGTAGCTGGATTCTTCAGAATCCTCCATGCATTTGCAAGAGGGACACCCCAAGAACTTAAAGGGGACAGACAGCTGTGATATGCTATATATGATGGCTGGAGTGTTTCTTTTAAATATGTCCCAATCTTTAGCACTAAGACCGTTAAAATTATCATCCAAGACCTTGGCGGTACAGTCATCACAACGGGGCAGTGTTATTTTCAAAGACACCATTCTTATTTTACAGAATGAACAATGAATATGCTGGCTTTTATTCCAAAAAAAAAATAAAAAAAAAAATTCAGAATTCAGTCCAAAGGCAGCTACGTGAAATTGGAAATACCATTTTTTGAATAATCTGCTGCTGAAGACAATGGTTTATCTTGTGAATCCAGATGTTTTTTAAACAAGATATGTCAAAACTGCTAATGTTATAAAAACCTACTTTTCATAGTTAAGTATACTGGGGGGGGACAAGAAGTAGCTGGTTAGGGATAATGGTTAAGAGGTCCAGCTTTTGCCTGAAGGCCATAGTTGTGCAGTAGAGGTGACAATAACCATATCATTTCTTGTTACAGACTAGGCTTAGAGTTGTACTACTTGACAAATAAATAAGACATTTTTGGCAGTAGTGTGCAGGAAAGCTGTGTTTGCTTATACTTATACTTATATTTCAGGGAATGCTATGTGCATAAGAGATCTCTGCATTACGTCCGAAAACAAACCTTAATAAATGACCCAGATCCCAAAATGTGTTTTAGATAGATGTGTTTCCTATAGTCTAAATTTAGCATTTTCTTATTATTGTGAAGACTGATTGTGGTTCCTGCCGTGCCACAAATTTTTTTGTTTTAGATTTCAAAATATGCTTTTCAACCCTCTGGAGGAGCTCGGTAGCAAACCGCGGACCTCACACCACGCCAGTTTATTTGTGAATATTTCTCTCAAAGAATGAGTGCTTTTGTCACTGTGACCCACTAGTCCTAAAGAAGAATTTTACTGTGATGAAACTTGAAGGAGACCCGTCACTGTCACAGAATTTAACTATTAACTAAATTGAATTAATTAAAATGTACTCTTTGTTATAGTTGTGAACAAATTTAGTTTGAATCAAGTGCCCCTCTGTCTGTTTCCAATCATAAGACAAGGTTATTTCCAGAGCAAATGCTCTGAAAAATACCCCTCGTCTTATGATCGGGGTCGTCTTATACCGTATTTGCTCGATTATAAGACGACCCTGATTATAAGACAACCCCCCAAAATCTGAATATTAACTTAGGAAAAAAGAAAAAGCCTGAATATAAGACGACCCTAAAGGAAAAAAGTTTTACCAGTAAATGTTAATTCATGTAAACTATTTTTTTTAATAAAAGCTATGATTGAGAAAAATATTTTTTTTGTTTTTATTTCTTGTATTTTCCAGCCTGTCCCCCAGTTACGCACATCTGCCCCCAGGCTTGCCACACCAATATGGCACTGTGGCCCATGATATGCCTTTTGACCCCCTATATGCCACTCTGCCTCCAGAAATGCCTTATACCCCTATATCCCATTCTGGCATTTAGGGGGTTAAAATGCATATTATGGGGCAGAGTGGCATATAGGGAGGTATAAGGCATTTCAGGAGGCAGAGTGGCATTAAGGGAGTTAAAAGGCATTGTATAGAGCACTCTGCCTCCAGAAATGCCTTATACCCCTATATGCCACTCTGGCATTTAGGGGGTTAAAAGGCATATTATGGGGCAGAGTGGCATATAGGGAGGTATAAGGCATTTCAGGAGGCAGAGTGCTCTATTAAATGCCCCCTTAACGCCACTCCAGAAATGCCCTATGCCCCCATTTAACTAACACACACACACACACTCTCTCCCCCCCCCCCTCCCCTCCCCTCTCCTCTCCTCTCTCTCCCCTCTCTCCCCTCTCAGCCCTCTCTTACCGGTGCTTCCAGCCGGGGCAGCGGGTTGACGTCGCCTTCTGCTGCAGCCGGAAGGAGGTGGAGTTGGCAGCGGGGGTTTGTATGCGTCCGTCGCGTATACTTTCCCCGGCTGTCAGAGATCAGAGATCTCTGACAGTCGGGGAAGGTCTACGCGACGGACGCAGACAACCCCCGCTGCTAGCCACACCTCCTTCCGGCTGCAGCGGACGTTGTCTACGCGGATCGCGTAGACGTCAACCCGCTGCCCCGGCAATACAGCAGGAAGCACCGGTAAGTGTGTATGATGGGGGGGGGGGGTGAGACAGGAGGATCCAGGTCCCCTGCAGCGGTGCGGGGGATCTGGATCTTAGTCTCCTAATCAGACTCTATTTGAGGTCTGATTAGAAGACGACCCCAATTAGAAGACGAGGGGTATTTTTCAGAGCATTTGCTCTGAAAAAAACCTCGTCTTATAATCGAGCAAATACGGTAATCAGACCTCAACGAGGTCTGACTATGAGACTAAGATCCAGATCCCCCGCAGCGATGCAGGGGACCTGGATCCTCCTGCCCCCCCAACTTACCGGTACTTCTGAGTGCACGGTGCTTAGTCCGGGCAGCGTGTAGAGCTCTACGCGATTCGCATACACAACTTGCGCTGCAGCCGGGAGGAGGTGTGGCTAGCAGCGGGGGTTGTCTGCGTCCATCGCGCAGACCTTCCCCGGCTGTCAGAGATCAGGGTTTTTTTATTAAAAAAAATTGTTCACATAGTTTACATGAATTAACATTTACTGGTAAAACTTTTTTCCTATAGGGTCATCTTATGTTCAGGCTTTTTCTTCTTTTTTTTTCATAAATTAATATTCAGATTTTGGGGGGTCGTCTTATAATCGAGCAAATACGGTAACATTTTCCCTTACAAATGAAAGTAAGTATTCACCCTTATGTTCTTGCACTATACCCACAAACCCCTAGGCTCCTTGGATTGCAGGCCAAAAACATTTTCTGCCTACCAGTGTGCATGCACGGCATATTTACTGCCAACCAGCTCCACCCCAGCGTGTGCACAGAAAGTACACCTATTGATTTCAATGGGAACACGTTCTAGCCAGTGATGAGCTGATTTAGGCAGATGTAGCTGTGTGCTTTTTAAAGGTAAATGCTCTCTATTCATTTATATTTAGGTAAAGAATGTATATTAAATTAGTTTGTAGCTATTTTAATATGCATTCTTCTTGGGCTGTATGCGACCTTGGAATGTCCCTAAACCAAGCCATCTGGCCCAACCCTATACTGGTAGTACATCCCGGTAAAACTATCAGCACCAGTGTTTTATAATATATGTGGCCCTAGGTAATTTGAGGAGCTTTTACTTTGTATTGTTCCTTTTAAGTAACATATTCTTTGTTCAGCAGCCAAGTCCAACACAATTGAATTTCTATCAAGTGTAATGCTCACAAAAGGAAAATATCTTTTGACCCCCTCTGCTAAAAACGTATAGATACAATTTGTGTGTTAATCAGGAAGGTGAGGAATACCCAGTGCTCTCATAAGTCGGCATGTCTAATGGTCGTGGTGCTGTTAGAGAGAGGCTGCGGTTTTTTCCGTCACGTCTGAGGCATCCAGCAGTGAGAGCTCGTCACATGACAAGCTCACTGTTGCCGGGCAGAAATTGCTACTGCTTGCTTTATATTAACCTGCACACTTGTCATCCAAGGATGGATGCTTCCAGCTGAGCTTGGCTTTTCAGCGCCAGTGTCTAGATTGCTTGACGCATGGCTTCGTAACGACCCCCCCATACCGGAACTAATTAATTGATGTTTTTTGTACAGTGACTGAGATGTATTCACACAGCTGTGCAGTATCATAATAATCTGGACCCACTTTGGCATGGTCTTAAATATCTAAAATCTCATTAGAGCCTTGCTTTCCTTTGCCGTGTTTGACTACATGCTGATGATCTCCTTTCTGTCTGGAGTGTGGTGAAGGCTCCGTTCCTAGTTGTGTTGTGACCACAGATGAGCATAGCCAACCATGTTAAGCAGTGTTCCTGTTTTATCAACATGTAGGCACTAAAATGTCAAAAAGGCATGGATATATGTATTAAGACTGGCAGGCGGCAAGGCCAAACAACTCAAGTGGTGGCCATTATGACTTTTATTCAGGATCCTAGCTAATGACAAGGTTAACACCTTCTCTGCGTTTTGTTAAAAAAGCATACATACAGAAAAAAATGTATAAATATATACGTGTGTGTGTGTATGTATGGATGTATGTGTATATATATGTATATATGTATGTGTTTTTACCAAGATTGCAGTAGGATAAAACTGGCAAATTAAAAATTAAAAAAAAAAATTTAACTGCAAAATTGTAATAAACAAGGTTTGCGAATGTTGGGCCAGTTTATCAATTAAAGTCTAGTGGGGAAAAATGAAATAGTTTCTCCTATAGCAAAATCAACAGCGGCAACAAGCCTTCAATTCACCAAATGTAATGCAACAATAAAAATAACACGTCAAAGGTACATTATACTTGCTTTACCTTACCGTGACTGCTTACAGGACTGCTTCTCATAGTAAAATTACTAGAAAATCTTTACATTCCCTATGGATATTTGCATTATCTTCTAACGAGTGGGTTGTGTACGAGGACTGACACTCTCAATACACTCAGCTTCATCCTGGAATGCATTGTGCACACTTTTAACATCTTATAACCATGAGCAACATGTGAATGTCAGAAGTAAATTGAATTAACTTAACTTAATTATGTATTTCTCTCAATATTAAATCGTTATTTAGTGTTTACCAACATAATGTTTTTAAACTCTCAAAACATGGTGAATGAAACAATATTGTGGAGGAGAGAAGCTTTGTCATATATTGATGTGATGGTACAATGACCTGTCAAATCAGTCATGTCCTTCTGGTCTTTAAATATTAGATTGCTTTTTCTTTTCCTCCTCCTGCAGTTTTTAATGGGTCTTATAAATCGTCAAAAGAGAAGGAAAGATCTCACAGACACAAAAGGAAGGAGCGGCGTGGTGATCATAAGTCTGAGAGCCGGAGAGAGTCCGCGGCTGCTAACCACCATCCTGCTTCAAACACGGGCTCCTTGGCCAAAGGGCTCGCTGCTAATAACCACCACAATCATCTTAGATCGGCTCAGGACTTAAGAAAACAGGTAAGGTTCTGTCACGTTTATGTTCTCGTCATTTATCTAGAGATCCAACTTTTTCAGTTCAGTGGTTGAAATGCAGCTTTTTTAATTGAGGTTGAGGTGCCTGAACTAGAAACTGTCGATGAGATCAGATAATATTTAGACACCATACAATGCAGAGCAGGTCCCAGCTTCAACGTCCTGTAATGCATATGTTGCACAGTACCTTACCTATCATGAACACGATCTGAAGAGCTTGGGTTGTGTTTCAGGGTCTATATTCACAATCACTCATTACTTTCTTGCTCTCACTTTGCAGCTTTGTTAGTTGATCACAACTTAATTACGTTTTCAGACACGTCAAATGATAACTTGTAAATACTAAATATGTCTTTATGGCCACGGTTTTCATTTGCTGGAACAATTTTTTTTCCCAACCTGTCATAAAGCATGGGGAAATACTTTTAAGGAGATTAAGCTGGTTTCGGGTTCAACCATTTGCATTGCAAGGGAAAGCCACCCTTTATTCAAATAGTGACTAGTTGAAGCCACTCATTCTTCAAAGGCTCTACTGTCTTGTTTGTTTTTGGGTTTAAAAAAAAAAACTATGAGAATAGTAGAATTGTTAGGTTTGTGAAGTGGGCCATAGCATAACTTTGGTGTCTTGTGGGGCGTGAGCGGGGCAGTAAAGCTCCTGCCTGAAATGTGATCACCCCATTGTTATTAATGTACAACTACCCCCTATGTACCTGATAGCGAGATGATCTATTTTCTGAAATTATAACTTTGAAGATGCTAGGTGCTGTGTCCCCTCTTTGACCCCAGTGCCTGTAGGATATTATGGCACCCAGGACAGGACATCCGGCATCCTTTGAAGATGCCCTGCTTGGATGCCCTTCCTGCCCCACTGATTTTATGGTGGGATCTGGCCAGGTTGCCAGATAACATTTATGGCAGGATGTGGCCTAAGAAAATCTATGTGTTCTCCTCTGCAAGATGCCTTGTTAACTCTTAAACTTTTGCATTATGCATAATACCATACCTTTCCGATGTGGAAAGTTCAGATGAGATATTCAGTGACAACCTTTTACCAAGCATCGTTGTCCAATCCTTACACGTGCTCATGCATGTATGCAGCCCTTAGTGTCTAATACACAGGGTCAGATTGTCAGGAGCCTGCTTACAAGGGAATTTACACTTAAAGTAAAGCATAGTTTCTATGTTATTGAGATACGCAAAGAAAAGGGGTTAACCCGTTCAAATCATACAGTGTACCATATACCACTGATGGTGCTAGTATGTCATGGATTGCAGTGCACATGTAAATATGCATATTGTGCGGACTGTACTCTTTTAATCGGCTACAGCAATCATAACAGTATAAAAGGTATGCACAACATCAACATACACATTTACAGCTGCAGTTGGGAGAACATATCATAGATACTTGCTGAACATCAATAAATAGTGACAACAATGATATGATCTGCTAGAAGAACCAAGGAACTTGGACAGAATTCTGAAAAAAATATAGTGGTATTCATTACATTACAATTTTAACGGTAAAGGGGATTATAATTTTTTTTAATGACAGATCCATGCTAAAGCTTGAGAGCAGTAAATAAAAGACAGGCTGTTTGGTTATTAAACCGGAGACAGTCTGGGATCTATTAACGGTGGAGACAGATGCTTATAATTACACGCTGAGAGACTACAGGCTTGTGATGTCGGGCTGGGTACTCTTATTTAGCCCCCCCAATCCAGATCAGGTAGTAGATCTTTTCAGTTACCCAACCTGTTAGTCATCATGTCCGAACATTAACTCTTTGTGTTCCAAGGGCCTAGTGGTCCTCCTTTGTCAAGTTGATTTGAACTCTTACTGGAAAACTGTTCAGTGCAGCAGCAGCAGCCGGGTAACCCCAGGGCACTTGTTTAACTGCTGCTCCGAGCACTCCCATTCATCTTGCAGCTGTCCAGAGAATTCAGTTCTCATGGAAAGAAGGCAGTATAGTGGTCGCTTTGGTGAGTCTCAATCTGACCTTTGCATCTTAGCTGTAGCTTATATGCAGCAGGTTTTTGTGAGATGTTTTATGCTCAAGGCTCTGCTAAAGGAGTTTCTTTGTATGCTCACCAGGTTGCAAATACAATATCGCCTTCTCTTTATGCATATGGTCTTACAGGGCCTTTTTTGTTCTCCTTAAGGAAACAAAAGTGTTGAACGCCTACAGATGTTCACCACTCTGGTGCTGACAAAGCTCAGATGAGCCCCCTGTTGGTCCGGTTGAGCATTGTAATTACTGACGTGATCTGAAGCTGTATGTAAAGTGCACCCAGTGCTTCTATAAATTAATTTATATGTAGTAGCTATCATATATATAAAAATACAAGAAAGCAACGTAGTTTGAGTTGTTAGTTTTTAAAACAGCAAGTTAAGGCATGATTTTGAAGTATTTTATGGACAAACATAGCACTGTTTTTTAATTCCGTTTAAACAAAAATAACCATAACCACTTTTTTTGTTTTGCCGTGGTCAACCCAGGTTTCCAAGTTGAATGGAATTACCAGAGTGTCATCGTCTGGTTCTAATGCAGTCAGTGCCAAAAAGACGAGAGAAGCAAGACCTTCGCCGTCCAAAACTGTGAAGTATACTGCAACAGTGACAAAGGGAACTGTCACATACACCAAAGCCAAGAAAGAACTGGATAAGGCAACCAAACTTAATCACAGCAAAACCAGTTCGTCTGTTCACCACACAATCTCAGGGACCACAGAAAGCAGCAATGCAAAAACTCGCAAACAGGTGCTATCTCTTTCCACATCCAAGCCCAACTGTGCCGCTGTTATTAACGGTGTCAAGGTGAATGGCAAGTTGAACAAAAAAACATGCACTAGGGAGGAAGGGAGGCAGCTACGGGAGGGACTGCGTAATTCAAAAAGACGTCTAGAGGAGACAAACCTTCCTGACAAGGCACAGCCCTCTCTAAAGAAAATTAAAGTATCCGCCAGCTTGCCAGAGGTGCGCAGCAAAAGGCTAGCAGCGGAGAAACCGGTGCTTAATGGACACACAAAGAAGGAAGTGCCAGAGAAGATGCTGGAGAGGAACAGGCCAAAGCGGGTCTCAGTAGCCAAGAGCACACCAGATACAAAAACACACGAGAAAACGGAAGGTGCTGTCTGTGAAAATAATTCTACCTCTAACACCTATTCCTCACACAAACAGCTGGACTCTTCAAAGCCAGACAAAAACACCGGGAGGCCCAGGTGTACAGCCATGTGTGAGATACCTATCCTTCGACCCTCTGCCAAGGAGTTCCATGACCCACTGATCTACATTGAGTCTATCCGATCCAGAGTGGAGAAGTATGGGATGTGCACGGTGATCCCCCCCCCAGACTGGAGACCGGAGTGCAAGTTGAATGACGAGATGCGATTTGTGACCCAGATCCAGCATATTCACAAGCTTGGTCGTCGCTGGGGTCCAAATGTTCAGCGGCTTGCCTGCATCAAAAAGCACCTCAAATCTCAGGGCATCACCATGGATGAGCTCCCACTGATAGGTAAGGGTATCAAACTGATGGAGCGCATGTGGAGGGTTTCTACTTCACCTTCGGTTGTTCTTCACCTTTTAATTCAAGATGGGGTGACCGGACGTGGTACATTTGTTTAGGTTTGTTCTTCAATGGCTTGATTTAGGTATCATTCCTTATTTGTGATGTAATCATGAAAAAATGCTTTACATCCCACAGACAACATGGATAAAGGAAATTATAGCCAACATTTAAGTTGCTCACTTGCCACATTTTCTTTTTGGTATTTTTTTTTTTTTATATATATACATGACAGACATTTTGAAATATCAAAGGGACCAGCCATCTTAATTATATGCAACCTTTGCAAGCTGCTTTTCAAGTCCTCTCTGGGATTATACAATACCTACTAAGCAGTGTTATTGTTTGACAGTAGTTTTTTTGTATTTCAATATAGTTATTAAAGGCATTAAAAAATAAACTGATAAAACTGTATAAAAGCAAGATGGTGGGGTCCCAGAACACTATGCAAGTATGAGGGCATGTGAGCCAAGCCTAACTTATTTTTGGGTATAATTTTCCTTTAAAATATTTAATTCTATGCATTATCTTTGGTTGACTTCGAAAATGTCACTAATCAAAGAGATGTGATTTTTTTTTCATAGTTAAAAGGAATGTCAATCGTATGAATATCATCCGTCTAGCTTGTATCCCACTACCTTATGATAAACATTACAGAACAAGTTATTTTTCTGGAGTCCTTTCTAAAATGCTTTTGTCTCCAGAGTAAAGAAAAATGTCATCAAATTCTAAAATTATTAGCTTTTTTTCCGCTTGGCATCTTTCCAGAGAGAGGGACCACCATCTTTCCTAGCTTATCTTTTCAAAGCTGCTTAGCCCTTCCCCCTTTCTCTCTCACTCCTTTAAATAACTTTTTCTTGTACGTTTTGTAAATTCTCTACTTGTGTCTTGTGTGGTGCTTTTGTGTCTGCCTCAGTAATGTGTCCCTGTTGATTGCACAGAATCCCGCGTCTGTCCGTGCATATTTATCTTTTTGCAACACATTCTCGTGCGTTTCCATTACAGGTAATGCATACCTGTAAGCAAACTTGTGCCCGTTGTGCAATATTCTTACACCTCTGATGCCTCTGCTTACTCGCTGTGTTGCATACACATCAAAAAACATACTCCCACTTTTTTAAACATCGATGATGTGATGATTGATCTTTTGACATTCCTTTAATGTTGGTTGCATCAATTTAAAATGTGTGCCTTTCTAAGGAAATGTGATAATGACAAGAAACAAACACAAATAGCTGGTTTAAGGACTATTGTCCTCTGCCATCAACTTTCTAGTTTTGAGGGACTATTCAGGCTTTCTCAAGGACACTGTCAAGAACCAGGAACCAGCTGACCTAACCCAAGGATCATGCTACTGTTCCTGCGTCCTTCAATCACTGGAAATGTGGTATCTTTGTTGAACAGACACTGTGATACGTCCCTCCAAGCTGAAAAGTTTAATATAAAAAGGGCTTTGTACTTCTGTGGAGCAAGAACACGTTTAGTGGCAGAAGTAGCAGAATAAGCATTTCTGCAACTGTTTGAAGGTGTTTTATTATAATTATTGGCAAATACCGATACAAAGTTTTTAAAATACTTATTACAGTTTTGTAAATATGGTCTGCATTGTTGGAACACCTTCCTTAATCACTTTAATTAGTCTTCTTAGCTTGTATTGCGGTTTCCTTCTGTCCAATGAGTGGCACATTGCTCCATGCAAGTACTTTGCCCTCCCTTACTTGTTCACTCGCTTTCCTTTTTTGTTCTCTTCCAAAAAGAGGGTTATTTTTTGGTTACTGTTCTGTGTTAACTGTATTTGTGTATATCTGCAGAAGCCCAGCTCACAACTAGGGTAAAACAATATCCTACCATATTGTTAGACCTGTTAATTCAATGCAATTGTGTGTCAGCACTGTATGCAGAAACCAGTTGCCTTTTGCGTGATAGCTGCCTATACTTCACACAAATGAAGTAAAGTTGAAAAAAGTAGAATTGGGGCTAAACTGCAAATGGAAAGGGGGGGGATTTTTATCAGGATTTGTGAAACTTAAACATCAGAATTGCCCCCAAAGTAATTCAAACAGCAGTATTTGACTGTGCTTTAAACAGCTGTAAATCTCTCATTGGAATTCAAGAACATAAGACACAAAAGCAATGAGGTTTATTGCTAATAGATGTCGTGTGTGGCCATATTTGACTGTTTAAGTATTGTTCCTTAAATAACATGGGCTGTATTGCAGATATGGCTTAAGCCATTGGATAGTTGGTAAGCCTTTAATAAGGCTACATGCATTTTCTCTGTATCCATCAGACATTAAGAGCAGGCTACACAGACAAATGTAAAATTGTGCAGGTTACGTCTTACAGTTACAACCATAATAGTTTCAGGAAATGGAATACTGCTGTTTGCTTAAAATCATACCATATTCCCATATCATTTAGCTGACACCAACATGCATGTATAAGTAATACACACATAATTAATATTAAGGGTTGTCACAAGTATTTAATAGGATCAGGTACCACACTTACCGGGGTACACGTGGTCTAGGTCACCAGCGGGGGGGGGGGGGTTTAACATATAAACACACAAGCAGAACCTTTGGTATAAAGAGTAAAGCAACTATTGTATCTTTCGAATGGGAAGCCCAGGGAAATATACCCTTGGCTCCCTCTACGCTTGTGACAACCCTACTTAAATACAGAGTTCCCTGAAGAAACACACATTTTTATTTTGAAGGATTTCTTTAAAAACTCATCTTTCTTTCTCTCTGTTTTTTTGTGGCAATATGCCTACCAGGCATTCAAGCATCTCTGACTGCGCATGATATTGACCGGTCCAGAAGATACTTCACTGCCCTCTCTTTTTTTAACAGCTTTGTTTATGTATTTTAGATAACATCCTTTATACATTTCCACCATGCTGACACAAAGACAGAATGGGTGGTAATGTATATTGAACTACACCATTATTGACCTTGGGCACATTCAGAAGTTAAATCCATGCACAGTGTGGTCCTAAGCAGCATATCTTGATTTCTGCTGGCTAACGGTATGTAGAAGATACCCAAGAGTACCTCTGACTAGTCCCGAGGTCCAGCAATATGTAGATATCTCCCAAGACCTAATATGCCTGCAACCAACGTACTACTCGCTGCTAATGTTAGTGGAGACTTTGTGTGTTCTGGTGGTAAGTCAAAATGTTTAAAGAGAAAACAAAAGGGAACGTAAGCATAGCCTCTGTTTACTGTTGCTTTCCAACGTGAACACAAGAGGCAAAACTTTCTCTGTGTTGTCTACTCTCTTCTTATAATTACTTTTCATGGTACTCACAAAACAAAGATTAGCAACGCTTAAAACACCTCTATTGAGAATATTTTGATGACCTGCTGTACGGTTGTCTTTTGACAACATATGACACTATAAATGATTGTTTTAGATCAATTCATAATATGACTCACTCAGACTCCTTCAGTGCTTTATAATATAGCACTGTGCCTATTATTATTTTTTGCTTTTGTTTCTAACCTTATTCCTCAGTGAAGAGCTCGTATTAAATCCCCCTTTTGCTGTTGCAACATTATTATAAATATTAGCAAATCTCAAGGGTGAGGCTGCATGCAAAATTCATCTTTGTTTTCTAGTAGACACCACGTGTTTGTAGGGAGTATTGCAATTCTTTATTAACTGTGTTATTACTGTGTTATCACTCAATAAGTGGTCTCTTTCCTGCACTGGAAATTAGTACCCTGTCTCACTTCTGGGCTTGCACAAAAGCTGGTTTGATGGTTTGGCCCCAACAGGCTTATCTTTGTAATTTTACTCAAGTATCTAATAGCTTGTAAGACCCATCAGTAAAGGGTGCTAGCAATAAATATGAAAAATCTTTAGCAGGTCATCATGCCTAACTCGTATTTTGAGTAAGAGCAGGCAACCCTGTCCTTTTCTTTTACTAATTATGCTTCTCTGTTTCCCTCACAACCTGTCTTTAAAGGAGGTTGTGAGCTAGATCTGGCTCGTTTTTTCCAACTCATAAACGACATGGGTGGTATGCAACAAGTGACTGACCTCAAAAAGTGGAGTAAACTGGCGGACCTGCTTCGCATCCCGAAAACTGCACAGGATCGTCTGGCAAAGCTGCAAGAGGCGTATTGCCAATATCTGCTCTCCTATGACTTACTTTCCACTGAAGAGCACAAGAAACTGGAGAAGGAAGTCCTGCAGGAGAAGGAAAACCTGGAGAAAAAGAAAGGTCCACTGGAGGGTCACTCGGAAAATGCCTATAAGTTACATTTGTTGCCCAGATATGAGCCCAAGAATGGACTAATAAATGGAGTGGTGCCACGCAATGGCCTTCGAGGGAAGCTAAGGGAGATGGATGTACCAACAAAAAATGGCAGGAGGAGGCTGTTCCCTCAAGAAAAAGAATGTGCAGAAGAAGAGCCGGAAGAAAAGGGTTTATTTGGGGACCTTCACAAGTGTATCTACAAAGTAAGTTCAGGTCACACCCCTATGTCCACCTTTTTGTTTCATGTGCACCTTACATACCCCCTTCGTTACTAGAATGTGTAACTCCTTAGAACATCAATTTGTCTATGTATTAAGTATTGATCTAAAAAGTACTATCATATTCCATATAATTGTACAATAGCATTTAAAAAGTTTGCGTACCTGATCTTTTACTACACTTTATAATCAGAGTAGATATCAAGGCTGCCATCAGTGGGCTTATAGCCAGTGTAGCCCCAACAGTTCAACGTTGGTTTTCTGCTTCACCACTATTTGTTAGGCCACAAGGTGCCTTTCGCGATTGGCTGTGATGAGGTGGGGGCCTGGACTCTAATTTGATAACAAGCCAAAAATGTAAACCTATACTAAGCTAGGAAGCACGTGAGAAATTTGAAGAGTGTAAATGATGATGTTTATTCTGATCTTGTCTCCTCTGTAGGGAAGATCTATGTCACTCACAACCTTCTACCGGACAGCCAGGAACGTGATGAACATGTGTTTCAACAAAGAGCCCACAGTAGCAGAAGTTGAGGTAAACTTGTATTGATGGAGGACTTTTAAACATAGTGTGTTTGAAATTAGTATCTTTATATATGGCTTTTCTGAGGACAAATGTATTGTAGAGCTTGGGCGAAATTTATTTGTTGAGAGTCTGTTAGTTTATAGACTTTATCCTTAGAGGAGACGTTTCTGTAATGATTGATGCTTATATATTTTTATACCTAATCAATCTTTTAAGGACTACAGTGGTATCTTATTAAAGCCGTGCACATTAATTTGATTTCTTTTAATACACAAGGATACAGCTACTATTTTCAGTGCGTGGGACCCTATTTTGGATCGGTTTCTATATTATACAGTTCTATAAACTCATGTAATGATGTCTCAAATTGAATTCAGAGAGCCTTTGTAAGGATGAACAAAGAGAAGGGAGAGAACTTTAAAGCAAGACGTGTTGGTGCGTGCGTGCTAGTCACTCGGCTTTACCTTCCTCCTAGACCAGAATGAGCCTTCTCTGGCTTGCGCTGCCATTTTGTGAAGTTCAGCACTTTAAATCACAGCTGTATTCCTTGGGCTTACCCATTGTGATGAATGGGGAATTCGGCCCATGTGTACTAAAAAAAAATTACTTAAATATGTAAAATATCATTGGGGGATATGCTTCAGATATATTTTTCTCATGAATTCACAGGGTTGCCAATAATTGTGCCACATATATATATTTAACATGTTTTGTATAAACCTGTGTTGTTTTTGCAAAGAGCAAAGGGTTAAATAGGACATTCTGTCAAATCATTCTTTCCTCATGTTTACCAAGGGTTGGCAATATGAGTGCATTTTTGTAATTGGAATTATGTAATATAAGTGTATTATACGTCTGTTAGCTGGTAATCCCATGCATGTAAAGGTAATTTTGAAATAATATAACAACGATAGGATATTTCTACTGCACTTCTCGAAATGATCCCTCAAAGGTCCACATTGTGTTCAGACGTTTTTTGTGCATACATTTAGAAGGGTTCCAGCGTTGGATAGCTAAAATACAGCTAAAATAAATTATGTAAATCCACAATATGTTCCAGTGTAGTACAAATATTATTATATTGAAAGAAAGAGAAACACGGTAGGGAGTTGTTGTGTTAAGCCACAAAACTACTGCGTCACAGAAAAATATTTTAATTACATTCGCAGTGCAAGCCTACCAGTTTGCCAGATAAAGTTACAAAATAATGCTTTTGTTTCTTCCTTTTGTTTTTCAGCAAGAATATTGGCGTATTGTCGAGCAGCGGTATTGTCATGTGGCTGTGCATTGTGGAAAAGTTGACACAAAAACTCACGGGAGTGGTTTTCCTGTAGGAAAAACAGAACCCTTTTCAAGGTAAAAACCTTGTATATTCACACGTCTTGCTCGATAGGTGTGTTGGATGCATAGCATGACACACGTGTCATGTTTTCTAAAAGATGAGAGTTGGTACCGTGTTAGCCGTAGAATTACAGGAGACAGGTGGAGTTTGAATAATACCTTTATTGGCTAACTGAGTAAATATAGATTGCGAGCTTTCAACGCGTCTCAGGTCCCTTCATCAGGCATGTTATACAACAATGTGAAAGACCTCTCTTTAAGTATCAGTCAAATAACATGGTTAAGAATGGGAAGCAGATAACATCGCAATGTCTGAGGCAAGGTTCTTTGATCAGTCAATAGTGTTAAAATCAGAGGTGGATTGGAGTCATAAAAGGAAGTGTCGGGAGGTATTCACAACTCTAATGGGGTCAGGATGTGTGCATGTCTGGTTTGTTAATCTACAAAGTGATAATGGGATACAAATTCTTTATCCCGGTTGAGGCCAGCATTTAAAGAGTTAAATTTGAGTATAAATGTAACCGCCCATATTTTTCTCTGCCTCTGGGTTTTGAACAGTCCCATTAATACAGCCAGTCTGATGTCTCTGATATATGTTTTCTAGGCATGGATGGAACCTCACTGTCCTTCCTAATAATTCAGGATCCATCCTGCGACATCTTGGTGCTGTCCCTGGTAAGTACATTGTCACAGTATTCCTTATGTATGTATAAATATGCTTACTTTTTACATTTTTATTATAAATGTAGATGCGTGACACATCTTCAATACCAGGCTTTTTGAAAGTTTAATACGCTATTATTTTAGTTGAGTTTGTAATTATTACATTTAATCACACTGAGTCACATTTAGAAGATCCATAGTTAGTTGGCTTCACATACCTAAGAGTATCTTACTGACATAATTGAACTAAAACAAGTAGACTTGTTGACCAAACAGGAGAAAACCTATACAGGTAAAACTTGCTTTGTGGTACTTAATCCACATTTGCATTGATGGCATTGTCACTGCATGATGTGTATCTAGTTTGAGTATATAGTTGTAACCGTATTAAATTTATTGCCTTGGGAAAACTCAATAACTGTATTGTTAACTCAAGCACCAGTAGAGATCTTTTCTCTAAAACATGGATAACCTTAAGATGTATTTCACACCCACTCTGATATTTGTCCTATAGTAATGTTGGATTTTATCTTTTAGGAGTAACTATCCCCTGGCTAAATATTGGCATGGTTTTTTCTACCTCGTGCTGGTCTCGAGACCAAAATCACCTTCCATATATTGACTACTTACATACTGGTGCAGATTGCATTTGGTAAATATTTCAGTGCATTCTCTGTGACACTATTGATTTGAATGTGATATTGAGAAACCTCAATACCTTGGCTTAACTTAACATTTTATGCATAGCGATTAAATAAAGTAAAATAAAAAAATATATATTATTTGATATTGGCTGCAGTAGGGATCACATGTACAAAAGTGCAGAAGTCATGGAGCAGTCAGCCACAGCAGCACCCCCCCCCCCCGCCCCACAATCACTGTGAGCAGGAGGGTTTTTAACCAGTGATGTACCAGATATGTCATTGGTCCTGTTGGGACATCTTTTCATGGCATGTCTAATATGTCATTACAATGAATCTACAGAGACTAGTGCAAGTGTATACAAATGCTTACCTACTCTATTACCTCGATGACATACCTAGCTGAAACCTTCTTTTTAACATTAAAACATGCCTGTACGTGTGCTAGAAAAATATTAGCGTAAAATTGCCCATAGCTCCTTTGCTGGGTTTTTTTAACAGTTCGACAGTAGACTAAGAAGCACCCTATATTTAAGAAAGTAGATTACAAAGCAGTGCCTTTTATAAAAAAAAAAATAAAAAATAAAAATGCAGCTCTGTGTTAGAAAAAAAAACCCAACAAAAGGCTCCTTTGTAATTCCTGCTAAATATCGGGTATTTTGTGTGAAAAGGCTAAGCTGCATATTGTTTGTTGTCAGGTATTGCATTCCTGCTGAGGAAGAAAGCAAACTTGACAAAGTGGTACACACTCTACTACAAGCCAATGGTACTCCTGGTCTGCAGATGCTTGAAAGTAACGTCATGGTAAGTGGTCACATTGGTTTGCCGGTAACACTTAGTGTGAATCTGACATAGCTAGACAGTAGCACAATGGCAAGGGTGAAGCCAACGCGAAATGTTATTTGTATAGCTAATACCAGTTTAGAATTACTGTTCAAAGACTACCTCTTAAGACTATAAACAAGTAAAGGTAAGGAAGATTACTAATGGTCAGGGAAAACGACACTCAGAGCCTTGCACAATACCCCTTTTGATTACTTGTGGAATATTTGTTAGGAACTAAGCACCACATCCCGAAAGTGATTTTTTTTTATGAGACTCAAAAGTAAACATTTCAAGGCATGTGGTTTCTGTGGGTATGCATAAACTGTATAATGGCAAACACAGACTCAGATGAAAAGGTTTTTAAAATCTTATTTGTTACCAATGAGAAGTAATGGCCTGATCAGTGTCCTGCGCAAGTGGCTCTTTTGATTTGCCTGCTTAAAAAAGAGTTGTTGATCAAAGCAGGCCTCCCTTTCTAGGGTTGAGACTATTTTCCCAACATGGTGGCTTTGCAGTGAAGAAGGAGTTCTCTGACAGGGCAAATATAATTGAATTTTGTTACCCCTATAGATGCAATACTATTGTGACTGATGCTATCTCACTTTGTGTCTGTTCTCTTAGATCTCCCCAGAGGTTCTTAGTAAGGAGGGGATCAAGGTGCACCGTACTGTACAGCAGAGCGGGCAGTTTGTCGTCTGCTTCCCTGGATCCTTTGTATCAAAAGTGTGCTGTGGATATAGTGTTTCTGAGACTGTGCACTTTGCCACCACCCAGTGGACAAGTATGGGCTTTAAAACTGCCAAGGTATGCACACACTAACAATTGTTTTATATCATTATAATGGATGCCTGCCTTCCAGATAACAAAATCAGCAATACCATTGCTGGCTTACGCTGTATTCTAGAGTGGGGTGTTAAAGCATAACTTTGAAGCAAAATTGGTGTCTGCAGAATAATACAACATGTGTTGTAAGCTCAAATATGGTATAGACACCAAGAGAGACAGACTGACACATTGACAGACCCACCTCCCCTACCAGTGATCAAGTTAAGGCCTTATGGGGGTAGTTGACAGTTGCAACAATGGCTTTCCACGGAATCAGAATATGCATTTTTACACTGATTTGCTTAACCAATTGTGTTCTGAAAATATTAGGGTTTTTTTATCAATTACACTAACCCTGTGTTGAATCTCATTGTGCCATTTACCCTAGCTGGATTTGTAATACAAGTAAATAATTAAGTCATACATACAATGAATGACACAATCATATACTGTTTTTACAGTATGATTAACATATAATACATTTGTGTTATAGCCACGCCGGTTTTCCCACTCCATCCTCTGAATGAGAATGGGTGACCCCTGACCATCACAGTCATTAGCTTGTTGGACATCCAGTTCCAAAACCATGAGCATTAATATTGAGCTAGCCCCCATTTTGCAGTCATAACAGCCTCAACTCTTCTGAGAGGGCTTTCTTCAAGACTGTGGAGTGCGTGTGTGGGAATTTGTGCCCATTCAGTGAGGTCAGGAACTAATATTGTATAAGAAGGCCTCTCTGACAATGGGCGTTGCAGTTCATACCATTCATATTCAAAAAGGTTAAGGTCGGGTCTTTGTGCAGGCCATTTGAGTTCATGCAGGCTTCCTGCAGACCAAACATCAAGCCATGTAATTATGGACCTTGCTTTGTGCCCATGGGAAAAATCAAATGATGCTTGTTCGGGAAAAGTTAACTCTCTCAAGATGGTATCACACATATTTGTCTGTTGCAGGAAATGAAGCGTCGTCATATAGCAAAGCCCTTCTCCATGGAAAAATTACTTTATCAAATTGCCACGGCAGAAGCAAAGAAAGAGAACAGTCCAACGCTGGGTATCATTTCTTCTCTGCTCGGAGAGCTCAGGTAATACTAAATAACCTCCAGTTTTCGTTTTTGAGTTTTAACCAGGGCTGGACTAATGTGTGTAGGCTTTAGGAGTCAGACATAAAACTTTAGGGACCACTAGTGAGAGATTAATAAATGATAGCACAGAACGAGATTAGGTGACTGCAATAAAATTTTAGGAGCCATGGTTACATGGCTCCCACCCATTTGTCCAGCCCTGGTTTTAACTGTCCTTGTAAGGATTTTGTAAAGCTTTTCCCAGCTGTACTGTGGGCCACAACCCCAGTGGTAGACATTTGCTTTAAACTTCCAGTGTTTGTGCAGCCAAAGCCAGAATGAACGCTGTTCTCGTGTACTGCAGAATGAAAAAGAAATTGCAAGTTAATTTTTTGAACTAGGCCTTCACTGATGAGCGTTAGCTAGCCATGTCAACGTTCAATGCACACATGACTGTAATGACCGGGGCTTTGGATAAACTGCTTGCAACAAGCAAAAAATTGAATTAAACGAAAGTGTATCTGCGTGTCTGATCTGTGGTACATTTCTTGGATTTTTTTCCTTCCTTTTGGTTGGTCAAGAGAGGCAGTTCAGACGATTCCGCTTTTTATCTGAAAAAGAAAATTCTCTTGACTAGACCAATGTTTTTTTACTGGCTTCTAACCTATTGGTGTACCTGGCATGAAAAACCCAAAGCAGACTCACAGACGCACAAAAAAAACAAATTTTTTTTTAAACAGGCATGTCAATTTTTTTTTTCTTCATTTGAAATATTGAGTATCACTGCTCAATCATACCTCCCAATTATCTGTCTTTGGACAGTTGTAATATTGAGAGGTATACCCAGTGATTCTCAGATTCCAGGAAAAAAAGACAATGATTCCAGGAAAAAAATGGACATGACTGCTAAAACTCCTTGAGCGTTGTGCTCTGCAGCAGTTTCCAAAGCTGACAGGAAGAATCTCAGATAAATACAACATGACACTGGACGTTTCATTGTCAAGAAAACTTTACCAGCTTTCTGCATGTTCTATATTTTTTTTTTTTAAATCCCATGTGATTTTAAGAATGCCTCGACTGAAGCATTACTGAACCGCAAATTTGTTGGTTAAAGACAAGGCTAACAGATTTTTTTTTTCTTTTTCTTCTGCAACAGTGTCTCCTGTTTCCTGTGTAATGTTGTTTCTTTTGTTCACTATGTAGTGTCTCTCTTTCGAAGGGGTAGCAGTTCATGGCCAGTGATCGTAACTATAATTGTGGCATTTCTATGAAAATGTTTGTTTAAGCGTAACTTTTCCACTCTTGGAAGAAGCTTATCGTACTGTGTTCCGAGCCAGAATTTTTTTTTATTTTTTTTTTTACATTGATGGAAATGTTTAAACAAATGATTTTTTCTGAAATTCATTGTTGTTGTTAATGAATGTAATTGTTTTGTTCTTCCTGATCGTTACCTGTGCATCACAGGTCTGAAGCAACATGTTTCTTAATGTCACTTCATCCTCATTACAAAGCTGCACGGGAGCACTTCGTAATCAGGGTGGAATGACAAGTCCCACTGTTTCTAACTTGGTTTTTTGTTGGTTAGGGATACGGAGCTGAGGCAACGCCAGGAGCTCTTCAAGGCGGGTCTCCTCTCTTCAGCACGCTACGGGAGTCATGACACCAGCACCTCAACGTTGGATGGAAAGAAGAAGCCTAGAAAATGGTTGCAATTTGAGACGTCGGAAAGAAGATGTCAGATCTGCCAGCATCTGTGCTACCTTTCAATGGTGGGTAGTTGGTTATAGAAGCTAGGCCCGGTCCACTAAAACCTGACTCAAGTTAATCCTGTCGTTCTTTTTTCATGTCAGTTATTGTAAATGGACTCCTTTACAACTACAAATTCTGTCTCATATGATTGGTGCTATAGTATTATTGTTCTGATAACGTGCAACAGTTGTATGTTAAAGAAAAGTAGAGATGCATGTTAGGTACATTTTAGTTACTTTTTTTTTTTTTTTTTTTAAGTAGTGCTTCTACTGTGAGCCTGTTTGTGTAGATCCACAGTTCACAAATACTTATTTTGCCATTCCCTACATAAAGGCCTACTTCACCAAGCACTAGTACTCAATGAGGAAAGATGAATTCACCCAGCACCAGTAGTACTTGAGCGACATACTGAATTCAAGAAGCACTAGTACTCAAGGGGGGATACTGAATTCACAGAACACTAGTAGTACCCAATGGGAATACTGAAAATAACAAGCACTAGTACTCGAGAGGGATACTGAATTCACCAAGCGCCAGTTCTTGGGCATACTGAATTCACCAAGCACTAGTACTCAATGGAAATACTAAATTCACCAAGAACTAGTACTCAAGAGGGATGCTGAATTCCCTAAACACTAGTAATTGAGGGGGGTACTGAATTCTATAAGCACTAGCAGATAGTAGTTGTTAGCCTAAGCCATTAGTGTTTGGCTTGGTAGGTAACACGCTCATCCACTCCCCACCTGATAATTTTTTTTCATTTGCACCTCCCACTGTGTTACGCATGAATCTAACTCTGTGGAGCTAATGAAACTAATAATTGAGAGAAATGTTTTCCCAATCAGCAAAATATTTGTGTACACTTTTATTTACAACAAGGGCTTTTACAGGATTTTACTGAATGATCTGAATGTTCTGATTACAGGTTGTGCAGGAGAATGAGAACGTAGTGTTTTGCCTGGAATGCGCTCTACGTCACGTAGAGAAACAGAAGTCATGCCGTGGACTGAAACTGATGTATCGTTATGACGAGGCGAGTCTCAGTAATATCACTGGCGTGTAAGCCATAACGACCTGTGACATCTATTAATATACTAAAAGCTACTTTTGGATTCTGATGTTTTGTACTGTAATATTTTATGTAGGTTCACTATAATGTTTTATTGACCACTTAATGATGATTGACATGCCTGCAGCGTCATGGAGTTAAATAAAATTAGAAAGAGATCAACGATCGCCCGGGAGGATCACATTCACCCTATTGAAAAACTCCATGTCTCGGACAGTGATCACTGTTTGAGCGAAGAAAGCTCATTTAACCCCACGACATGTCTGGCACGTCATTTGTCTTCAAGAGGTTAAAGTACACAACAGTTCTTAAACTCACAAATCTCTGTTATTACCATAGAAATGGTGATCTGTATATATTTTTATATTTATCTTTCCTTCCTTAGCATGATCTTCTGACTAAACAGATTTTTCTGTTTTCTTTTTCTTTCCACCAGGAACAAATAATTAGCTTAGTTAATCAGATCTGTGGGAAGGTGTCTGGTAAAAATAACAGCAATGAGAACTGTCCAATTAAAACTACACCAAAAAGAGGACCAAGGAAGAGAGCCACTGTTGATGTGCCATCATCGAGACTTTTAACATCCAGTACATCCAAAAGTGCTACAGTTTCATCATGAAGATGACAACACTCATTTCTCTGATTATACAAATATATATTTTTTTTTCTAATCATACCCTAGTTTGGAGTACTTGCTGTAGAATACATGCTGTCTTTGCACTAGCTCTAAAAAGACTGAGTTTTTTTTCTTCTGGTTTTTAGAGAAGTAAATTTGTTTTAGCATTAAACTGTTGGGGGATTTTTCTCCTTTTTTAGGATTTTGTACTTAGCCGCTGCTATTGTTATTTGGAAACAGCAGCATAGTCACAGTTTTATTTTTATTATTTTTTTTATAGATATGCGATTTCTTCCTATA
Organism: Sceloporus occidentalis; assembly: GCA_023333645.1. Lineage (NCBI taxonomy): Eukaryota > Metazoa > Chordata > Lepidosauria > Squamata > Phrynosomatidae > Sceloporus > Sceloporus occidentalis. The sequence continues at coordinate 87,727 of JALMGF010000186.1, read as the reverse complement.
GCCCAATAGACTGAATTGGAAAAAAGCCTTCCATTATAACAGGCATGAGAAAGAGGCTTTGGAAGCGTTTTTGTTGAAGATTGGTGTTTTTAAGGTTTTTTCCTCAATTTACCCCCTTCAGTCACATATTTCTTTTTCTGATCAAGGGAGCAGTTTTTCCAGAGAGGGAAGTGAAAACTTGAACTAACCTGCTTTTACTTGGCTGTCTATCATTTGGGTGCAAGATGAGGTGTTTTTTTTTTGTTCTTTTTTTAAACTGGGATTTAAAAAAAATCTATATGTATAAAAAAACAAATCTGCAGATGGTTTGGCAGCTGAAGATGGACTTTTTGAAAAACCTGAGCAGAAATTTGAAGAAGAAAAAAGTTCTCTTACCAGCACATCTCTATGCATCTGTTAATGGAGAAGAATAAAACTATCGATGAACTCAAGCAATGCCTGTCTGGCAAAAGTTACATGGAGGGGGTGGGAGGGGATTATAAACTGTGCCTGATTTCACAAGGAATCCATTCTGTTATTTTTGGTGCTGTTGGCTACTTTATCAAAAAGAGAAAAAAAAATCAATAGCATCCTTTTGAAAAGGAATTTAAATATATATATATATATATAAAGTGGTTGAAGCCAGAAGTGCTTCTTGGTCATAGATGTGCAATCTCTCTAACATTCCATTTCCATTCCACTGCTGTCTCAACACATCACACAATCAGCATTAATATAAATATATTATATTATTTTTATTTTTTTTATATATATATATTTGTTTCCATTCTATCTAGTTTGCAGATCTTGCAGTAGAGTTGGAAATACTTTAACGATCACCTTTTAGAGCCACTAGGTCTGTTTTTTGTTTTTTTGTCGTGAATGTGAAAATTATTTTTTTCATTTGCCATTTTTCCTGTTTCTTGCTGAAGAGTAAAGTGAAACAACAACAACAAAAAATCACACTTTTTTGTACATATGCTTGTAAATTTTTTTAAATACTTGAGCCTTCTTCTGGGGATTTGGGGTGGACAGGGGACGGTGAGAAGACAAGATGAAGAAAAAGCCTTACATTTCAGTTTCTTCATCATATGGTTTGGATGCTTACAGGGTTCTTCTTGTAACATAAATAAGTGCTGCTTACATCACTGAACAACAAAAAAAAAATGGTAATTTGCCCCCCTTTTTTCTGGTTGTTTGTATGTATGGGACTAAAGGAAAATAAAAACAAAAAAAGGGAAAACGTCTTCACAAACGTGTTCTTTGTTTCATGACTGAACAAAATTGAAAACCGTAGCTAGCCATATTGCACTGAACTCGCCAGTGGTAACTATTGGGAGAGTGTCCTTTAATACAATTTGTTGGTTGTTGTTGCAGAAGACTGAACTGTTTTGGGTTTTTTTTCCCCCTTTTTTTTAATATTTAACAATAACATAAAATGAGTCAAGTGTTTTTCCAATGTGGTTGTCCAGTTTTATGGCCTTGCTGTGTATTTTTCCCTCTTGACAGTAAAACTTCTATGACTACAGCTTACAGGTTGACATTTAATTTATTAGCACTGTTCTGCTCTCTTTCCTAGTGACGGAAAGACTCCATGTTGTTTATTGCCAGTTTTGTTTACTTTTCAGTTTTGTACAACAAGGTTTAATAATAAATAAGACAAATTGTTTTTGAAAGTGTGTCTGTTTATTTAATTACAGTGTGATATTTTCCTTTTTTCCACAATGAGTACAAAAAATACTTTTAATGAAAATGTGGATATTCGTAATATGATACATATTTTTTCTGTTATAGACAATCGGCATAGGAATATTATTGAAGTGTTTAGCTGAATCTGTGAAAGACAGCTGCTTGAAGTATGTTCTTACTAAGTGGACATCTAGCCAGTAATTCTTTTGGCCTAAGAAGTGGTGGAGTGGGCATTGAAACTAGTCAGTGGTGATTTGTTGGCACTAACAAGCTAATGAGATGGTGTTCAATATACATCTGACTATTGTGGCTTGGAGGCACACTTACCTTTAGTTTTTCCAAAAAGAAGTAATAAACAGACATTTTGATAAGTCTTTTGTTCTGTGTAAATAGATTTGTAGACACCTGTTGACATCTTAATTGTAAAGAGGCTTTTCGAGTTCTGTGACTGATGCAGGAAGAACAACTTCAGCATTAAAATTTTCCTTGGTACTTTCAGGAAAAAATTAGTTTGTAGTGCGACTTACATTGCTGAAAAAATTCGTAAATGGTTCTGTATGAGTCAGTATGCCCAATTCACTTATTCTTATAGCGGATGATTCAAATGGGAGACTGAGAACTGATTTAGGACCCGTGTTGGAAGCGGATTCTCTTTAATCATCTTCGTGAAGGATGTCCTGATATATTTTTATCCAAAAGTGCTCCAAAGGCTTTAATTTGAATTTTGATTGTGTTGGTATTTGAGACCTTTAACAAAGACAGGTCTTTTCTGCCACAATTGTATAAATATATTTCATACTCTTGACTAAAGTTTGTAAGTGGAATGTTTTCTGGATTTTGGAAGGGTTTCTACTACTAGTGGACCAAGGCCTTCATTTCTTAACCACTTTTGTTCAAGAGCCAGGTCATTAGACATTACTTCTTTGGATCTGGGTGATAAAGACCCTGTTGAGAGAGTAGATCCAGTGTATTCGGTATTTTCCCAATTCTGTTGTGAGCCAAGTGAAGTGCTATGGAGAACCAGCTCCACCAAGGCCAAAATGGCAGTATCGGCATTACGGTGGCTTTGTCCCGTGGAATTTTCCTCAATACCTGTGGAATCATAGGTAGGGGAGAAAAAAAAATGCATGTTTGTATAGTCCTCCTAAAATAGAAGCTACTAGGTGTCAGGCTAGGCCCCTTACTTTCAGTGATGGGAAATCAATGCTTTAGCATACTAAGACATTTTGGATAATGCTATGCTTCCAACTTTATTGGAGCAGTTTGGGAAGAGCCCTGATCTCAACCTCATCAAACACCTTTGGGATGAAGTAGAACTGAGATTGAAAGCCAGGCCTTCTCATTCAACATCCGTGCCTAACCTCATAAATGCTCTACAGGGTGAATAAGCAACAATTACCAGAGAAACACTCCAAAATCTTGTGGAGCCCCTTCCCAGAAGAGTGGAAGTGTCCCAATACTTTTGTCCATACTGTATAGTGTATTTTTCTAAGATATATTGTAGTGATAGAGTACAGAGAGTTGTCATAAATGGTACATTTTCAAGCTGGACAGAAGTGGTAAGTGGTGTTGCTCAGGGTTCTGTCCTGGGACCAATTTTATTCAACATTTATAAATGACCTTGCAATAGGCGTTGAAAGTCATATTTCCGTGTTTGCAGATGACACTAAACTCTGTAAAGTAATACAATGTGAGCAAGATATTACTTTGCTGCAGAGGGATTTAGATAGACTGGGGGACTGGGCACACAAATGGCAGATAACATTTAATGTAGATAAGTGCAAAGTTATGCACTTCGGGGTAAGGAATGCACAAGCAACCTACACCCTAAATAGTAGTAGGATAACAACAAATGAGAAGGATTTGGGAATTGTTATAGACAACAAACTAGGAAATAATGTGCAATGTCAGTCAGCAGTTGCTAAGGCCAGTAAGGTATTGTCATGTATAAAAAGGGGCATCAATCCGTGGGATAAAAATATAATTTTGCCCCTTGAATATGCTGTGCAATTTTGGGCACCTCTTCTAAAGAAGGATATTATAGCACTGGAAAATGTGCAGAGGCGGGCTACAAAATTAATAAAAGGAATGGAACACTTTCGTTATGAAGGTTAATTAATTTAAATCTGTTTAGTTTAGAAAAACAGCGCCTCAGAGGGGATATTATAACATTATATAAATATATTCCATTGTGTGGAAATCTATTAATAAACAGGACTATGCACAGGACACGCGGTCACGCATTTAGACTGGAAGAAAGGAGATTTAGTCTAAGGCAGAGGAAAGGGTTTTCTACATGTCATGTAGCACTACTTTGTAAACAAACAGATCAACTACATATCTCATGCAAACCCTACATTGTGGGTATACATCAAAAAGATCTGATAGACGGGAATGCCTATAACATTTTTTCATACATAAGGTGTACAATTGTTTCAGGCTTGAAGCTTTGTGTTTTTTACTTGCAATTTTACTTGTTATATTTGCACCCCTTTGGTAGATGCTAAACCATAGTCATAAACTGATGTCGCACAAGTAACCAGAACATTGATGATATGACTGCTTTGCCATTAAGGTATTCTTGGCAGCACGGTCATGTCTACAAAGGACAGCAGCACTAATAATACCCAGCGGACAAATTACTTGTTATATATTCTGTGTTATGGTCACTTGTTCACATCTTTTTTGCATCATTAATGGTTTTCTGCACCCAGCGAACATCGTGACTCAGAGGGTCTTCAGTCATTAGCAAAGTAGCTTTCTGCACTGAACGTTCCAACTGTAGTTGCATACTAACTTACTTCATGATAAATTAACACCTCATTCCAAACAATTACTTATGGAGTGGTAGGGTAGATTTGCAGGTCTTCAAAGACACAGGTTGACTATGACTGGCTGACAACGAGTTATGTTACTTCCATTCCAGTCGTAAGAGTTAGGCCAGGCTTATTGTAGTACTTTTGGTTGCTGTAACATATATGGATGATAATTTATTTTGTGGGATGCCCAGGGACCGTAGGACCATGGGGTGGAATGTATTTCCTTGGGCACAGGCATAAATCTAAATTAATTTAATTCTGACATGAATTGGGGTCTTTAAAACAAATCTACCAAACTATTCAGGTATATATTCACCTTTTTCTTTTGTGTGACACAGAAAGGTGGGAGAAGAAAGTTTCAAACCAGTTTCACTATTTTTCCACATCAAGAAGCCTGCCTAGTGCCAACAACAAATATCAACTTACTGTAGAAGTCTGACAAGGTAGTAGTTGTGAGGAAAATGTGTGTGAGACAGCAGGCTACTTTATTATTAGGTACACCAGTCCAGTTGCGTGTTACCACAAATAACTAATCAGCTAATCACATGGCTGCAACTCAATGCATTTAGGCATGCAGATGTCGAGACAACTTGCTGAAGTTCAAACCAGGTGTCAGAATGGGGAAGAAAGGGGATTTAAGCGACTTTGAATGTGGCATGGTTGTTGGTGCCAGACAGGCTGGTCTGAGTATTTAAAAAACTGCTGATCAACTGGGATTTTCACGCACAACCATTGCTAGGGTTCACAGAGAATGGTCCGAAAAAAAGAAAATATTCAGTGAGCGGCAGTTGGGTGAAAGTGCCTTGTTGATGTCAGAGAATGGGCAGACTGGTTCGATATGACAGAATAGGCATAAACCTATCTGGAATTTAAGACAAGACCAAAAACTGATAAAGGTCTGAGCCTTTACATCAGGAAAAATGGATAGACAGCTTGAGCCGATTGGTTCTTACGAACAGTTTAAATGAAAGGGACACCAGGCCGAGGAGAAATTCTCCACAAAGTTGATCATTGCATTTATGTTGCCGACTCCACTAACAATAGCCATAGGATTAGTAATGTGATAAACACCACCTAAGACACTGCCTGCGTAGCTGTAGAGCAAAATAATTGGAAGAGGTTGAATCAAAAGAATACTGGTTTAATGAAGTTAATATTCTCAGAGGTTATTCCCATCTTTTTATGACAATACACTGTTTCCAAATCTCCCTCCCAAAAGGCATTATTCCAGAATAAGATGATGAAGCAGTTGTAAATTTCCCAAGGCCTCCAACTCATTTTGTTTGTGTAGTATTGTCAGAAATAATACACAATAATCCATAACTGTTGGCGATATAGTTTGATCTGGTAATGGCACTCTGGAACGCTTACCGAAATATGAAATAAAACACATATTTAGCTGTGCAGCATGCAGATGTTAGAAATTGTTTTTCTGAACAAACAAAAACAAGGTATAAGATTCCATGTAAATATGTTCCCCCTAGAAAATGTACTATCATTTTTTACACTGACAGTTACTTTGATACACATTTTTTTGTGTAAAACGGTAAATGAAAATGTCCTTCGGTTATGTTTAAAAATATCTGGCTTTGACAGAGAGGGACAAGTTATTTTTTCTGCCCCATCATTCACATAGAGGCAAATCACTGCATTCATGTGGCATTAGTGTCACTTTCATCGCTGGCATCAGAATTTGCCATTGCGCCGTGGCCTGCCACACCTGCTAACACGGATTCAACGTGGACATCCTCATCATCCGACTGTATAACTGGAGACTCGCTTCCATCTTCGCTGTTGTCTTGACTGGCAGAATCCGTGCACGTAGAAGACAAAGAAGAAAGTTTTTGCCTGAGCTCAGCCTGGCTAGGGACCTGAAGTGTAATATCGCTGTGACACGAACTGTAATCAGGGCCGCCTTCAGTATAAACAGAGAAATCAGACAAAAAAGAAAAACTGTTAACAGCTTGCAAAATGCAGTCTTTATCACTCATGTTTAGCCTACAGTGACCTGTTTGGTAACAAATATTTAAATTTAAAGACATAAAAAAATCTGGTAATAAATGAACAAACAGCTGGATTCCTGTTTCTAGTAGGATTGGGTAGTAGAGTTGTGCCTCCATTGAACAGGGGAAAGCAGGCGTGAAAGGGGTGTGAGTGACACATAGTACTTTTTTTTTTTATTATTATATAGACCAGGTGATGCGGACAGAATGGTGACTCCCTTGCGTGTCCTGCCTGTGTTACACCTTCCATCTAGTCTATTGAAAAGCATTAGCAACATACCTGTGGACTCTCCTGGTGTGACCCAGACTTTTGGGGTAAAGCCAGCCCTCTTTCCCGGGTCACTTCCTTCTTATCGACAGTGGAAAAGCATTTGACCCCCACCTACATCCTGCCCACTTCCCTCTCACTAAAGGCTGCCTTGGACTAGATCCACCCCAATATACGGCTAAGCCATCCCCTTCACAAAGCCACTGCCAAAAAAAAAGAAAGCTCCGGGTAGCCTTCCGCAGGAAGTTCCCGCATTGACTTAGTAATATATCAACCCTCAACCCAAAAATGTTAAGTACTGTTTAAAGGAAACCCAGTTTGTTAAGTTCAATATGACTTATAAGGACTTATTGAGGTAATCTTAAATCTAGTTGGTTCCTTCCCTTTTAAAACTCTGAACGCAATTGTGTGTATTTTTAATAAAAAATCTGAAAAACGCCAATTCAGATATGAATCTACTTAAAATTTTGTAAAATCTTGATGTATTAAGGTATTGGAAAAGAAAACCTCAAAAGAATGGCATAGATGTGAACACATTAGAATACACTTAAAGGGGGATACCACTTACACAATATATCGTAACACACTTTCCTTGAACCTTTTGAAGTTATTGGCAGGCCATTTTGTTTTTTTTAAAATGAACCCCTAAACCCTCTCATCAGAAAATATATTACTGCTACAGGCTAATTTGTAGGCGACTACTTTTGGGTTTTAAGCACATTGATACTGGCTTATAATTAGAACCTAGTTTATTATTTGTAATATGTAAACAGATTTCCATCAAAGGAAAATTAAATTTGCATTTGAAGCATACAATAAAACAATTTTGCCAAGGGTTACATCAATACAAAGTTTAAAAATTAAAATCTAAAGCTTCAATATGTAACGAGCAACATGAATCTACGAGACTCAGCAGTGCCACATTTCTCTCAGCGGTGCCATGTTTCATTATGCTTGGTTGGACATTTCTTGATTGCACAGGATCATTAGGGAAAGGCATCCCCCCCCCCCAAAAAAAAAAACCTCATCGCTCTCATAAGGGGTGTAACTATGTATTGTTTTGCAGCACAAGGCTATTTGAATACAGAGTATTAAATGACTAATCCATGTAAATGCTTTATTTCAATTTTATCACAATGTACAGTCCAAAACAAGAATTTTGCAAAAAAAAAAAAAAAAAAGTATTTATGGTTTCTCTCTGTTCCTTCTCTTTATCCAGTTTCTGCTCACTAAATTCAAATAAGCATGAACTTTGTTTACTACAATCTGTTGCACAGCAAGTCCTTGGACGCTGCTCCTAAAAATGATAGCACAATGTTCGATTTATGGAATTATCTCAAAATTAATTTTGCCAATATGGCATATAAAGTCAATATTGTTTTATATAGTTTACAAAGTTTAAAAACAGCTTACTTTGTCACCAGCTTACATTATCTTTCTCGCACGCCAATGAAGGATACAGAAATATATTTTTACTTAGAGACTTATCGCATAGGATTCATCCAGTACCATATGTAATTGTGAAATATTCACTATAAGTATTTGATATTACTAACCCAAGAGGTCCATGACTAAAAACTTAACAAATAGGTAAAAAGTAACAGATTAAGTAATAAAACCAGCTGTACCTATCATAGGAGACAACACATTGTCTTCTCCTCCAGAATTTAAAAAGACATCTAGTGCTTCTTGATCCGACATGTCCATTAGGTCCATTTGCTCCAACATGTCCACATTGACTTCCATTGAAGACATGCTCCCGATGGGCTCTTAAATGGGATATCAAGAACATTTTTACGTCATTGGATTTGCCCACAACAATGAGCACTTACAGTATGAATGAAAGGAGAATAAAATTGAACACACAACAGAAGAGAACACATTGCAAAACCCTGCTTTATACATTTGTAATGACTTTAACAACTGCACTTATCACCTCATTCACCTAGGTTTCTCAAACATTTTTACTTAGAAGATTTGTTTAACCCCTTCGTGACAAAGGCTGATTCTATTTTTTTGTACCCTTCGTGACAATGGCTGTTTTATCGTTTCTGCGGTGTTTGTGTTTAGCTGTAGTTTTCTCTTAACCCATTTACTAAACCCACACAAGTTATATATTGTTTTTTTCAGGACAAGAAGGGCTTTCTTCAGACACCATAATTTTTTTCATATGATGTAATTTCCTATAATAAAAATAATAAAATATGACGAAAAATTGAAAAAAAACATTTTCTCACTTTTATTTGAAAAATCTTTTATTCATCATAAAAAACTACTGAAAAAACCTGCTAAATAGATTCTACTATTTGTCCCGAGTTTAGAAATACCCAATGTTTTTATGTTTTTTTGCTTTCTTCTACACGTTATGGGGCAATAAGTACAAGTAGAGTTTTGCTAATTCAAAACCATTTTTCTCTGAATCTGGTAATTCTGTCTCTATGTGGTATTTGGGGCATCTTTGAAGCCAGCAAATTAAATTTACCCCACCAAACCATATATTTTTTAAAACTAGACACCCCAGGGTATTTTAGATGCTGATAGTTTAACCCTTTCCATGCACAAATCCTACCACCAACCCTTGTCAAAGTTTGTGATAGTAATTGTTTTTGGTGTTTTTTTTTGTACTTCAGGTGTGAAATTACAGCTCCTGGTATATGTTGCTGTCACACAACACCCCGATATGTGTTCAGCAACATCTCCTGAGTACATTGATACCCCACATGCATGGGTTTGTCAGATTGTTTGGGGGCAAAAGGGCCACATTTGGAACATGAGCAATTCAAATTCAGTAGGAATTTTACATCTGGGTAAAGAAAAATGCTTGTACCCAACTATCAGTAGGGACAGGTTACAAGAAAGCCTGGCCTATCTCCAAGAAGGGATTTGATCTAGCACCTTAAGTGGTCCCTCATGCCACGGAATGGACACAGGGTTCACTTGACAGTGCAAATAAAAACGCTTAAAAATGGAGGAGCAAATAAAAGCTAAAAAACTGTAAATGTAACAAAAAATTAAAAAAAAAAAAAATACAAAAATGGAGCAGGAACAAAAAAAAATTAAAAATGGGAAACTGTGTGATACAGCTTGAAGCAGTCACCGACAGAGAGTGCAGGTTTTCCAGGGCAATCTGGACAGTAAAATGTGGTGTCCTTTCTTTGCCCCCTGCTGTAGCATACCCTGCATCTCTTTTGGGGATTCTGCTTCTTTGCTGTAGGGGGGATTTTAAAAATAAAATGGGTAGCCCCAATTCTGTTGGTTCCCATCACTACTTGGGGACCAGGTGCATCACGGTACAAGATACCTGAAATTACTTCGAGCTGAAACTGCAAAAAAGACAGCTTCAGCCCAGTGTCTGCTTTTTTGTGCAGCAAAAAAGCGTTATAGGTTGCAATTTGCATTAGGTAAATTGCAACCTTCTTGTACCAGGCCTTTGTCTTCCTCATAATGAGGTAGGGCTGTAGGAGTTGATCTGACAGATCAACTCCACCCATGTGCTTGTTATAGGCCCTGATGCACACTGGCTTTGTAGTGACCCCAGCTCTGCCACGGACAGAAACCTCCACGGTTCTTTCATCGTGGATGGTGCTCAGCATGCACACCTCTTTTCTGTCCCTGAACTTCAATGCCAAAAGCTCCTCTTGGCGTAGAGCTGAGGTCTCCCCCTTTCCTAGCCGGGTTCGTACCAGGTGTTGTGGGAAACCCAAGCGGTTCTTTTTTATAGTACCGCAAGCTACCGTATCGAAACAATACAGCAGCTTGAACAAAGGGACGCTTGTATAGAAGTTATCTACATACAAGTGGTAGCCTTTGTTCATAAGGGGGAATATTAGGTCCCAAACAATCTTGGCACTGGTGCCCAGATGGTCTGGGCAACCTGGAGGGTCAAGGTAGCTATCCTTACCCTCGTATACCCGGAAGGCATGAGTATATCCTGTCTCGCTCTCGCAGAGCTTATACACCTTCACTCCATACCTAGAGCGCTTGGAAGGAATATACTGCTTGAATCCCAACCTTCCTTTATATTTCATCAGGGATTCATCCACGCAGATATCCCTTCCAGGTGTATAAACCTCTGGAAACCTGGCAGCGAGATGGGTAATCAGGGGGCGGATTTTGTAGAGCCTATCAAACTGGGGGTGCTCCTTAGGGGGGCACAGGCTGTTGTCGCTAAAGTGCATGAAACGAAGAATCATTTCATACCTTTGCCTAGTTATAGTTTGGGCATAAATGGGGGTACTAAAGATGGGGCTGGTGCTCCAGTAGGAGCGGATGGAGGGCTTTTTTATAATGCCCATTAACATTGTGAGTGCCCAGAATTTAAGAAATTCTGGCACGTCAATGGGAGTCCATGGCTGTTTTGCCCAAAAAGAATTAGGGCTAGCAGCACGGTGCTGCTGGGCATAAATGTTTGTTTGTGTGACAATGTCTCCCAAGACATCGTCTCCCAAAAAAACCTGCACAAATTGCAGTGGAGTGAATCCTGTAACATCAATATTGATGCCAGGAATTCCAGAAAAAGGAGGGATAGCTGGCTTGTACCTATTAGGCGCTACCCATGCCTCTGGTGCACTGCCACGACTACGTGTGGCAGGCGTCCTAACAGCCACAGATACATCACTAGATGTATCTGTGAACTGACCAACGTCAAAATCTGACGCTGTATCAGTGGCCTCAGAATCTGTGGCCAAAAAGGCATACGCCTCCTCAGCCGTATACCGCTGCATGGTAACAATTGCAGCAAAAATAGTGGGGAAGGAAAGGGTTAATGGCTATAATAAAAACTAAAAAAAACCACTAAAAAAAGTAAAAAAAATGTAAAAAAAAAAAAAAACCCCAAAAACAATTGCCACTATGCAAGATCACTGTTTATGCAGTGATCAATGGCAATGAAGGGGTTAATATTATATGGGTGGCTCTTATAAGAGCCTTTGGATCAATATATATATATTTTTTTATTAGAGAATACCTGAAATACCAGAAAACACACCGATCTGTCTCTCTCCCTCACTAGAAACAAGTGAAGGAGGGAGGCAGATCCAATACTGATCAAAGGCAATGTTTAGAAAACATTGCCTTTGATTTAGCAAATCATGATCACTCTTATGAGTGATCTGACCACTAGGGGTGTTATTCACTGGATGTCCATGACATCCAGCAACACCCCCCCCGATGATGACAGCAGGCTCCGCCCCCCGGCTTCATGGGCGCCGCCATCTTGAAACACCGCGTGTGTTTCGAAGACGCCGGCACCGGGAAGGTAAGTTGAGCATTTAGGAAGCGATCGCGAGTCGCTTCCTTTGCTAAACAGGTGTTGCAAAGATGCCTCGATACTGAGGCATCTTAGCGACACCAGCTAAGCAAAGGAAGCGACTCGCGATCGCTTCCTAAACCCGTTTTTCGGCGGCGGGCGCCGCCATGTTTGCAGTCTTTCAAACATGTTTTTTTATTTGCTCCTAGGAGCGATCGGGGGGGGCCGGGAATGTTTTTTTTGGTGTTGCTCAATGCCTCGATGTCGAGGCATTAGAGCAACACCGTTTGAGTGAAAAAAATCGATCACGGATCGATTTTTTCACCCGTTTAAAGACGTGCCGGTCCTGGCACGTCAATTGTCATAATCGTCACGATTTTCGGTGACGTGCCCGGACCGGCAATTGTCATCAAGGGGTTAAATATCGTTAAAAACTTAAACAAGTAAACACTATAGCATTACTGGCACTTAATCCACCTAAGCTGCTCCCACTATAAGGTTTAAACACAAACATCTGCATCTCATAATTCCTTTGCTGAATTTGAAAGTGATTTTAGAGAGTGTGTGAGTTTGACTTCTTCCAGTAATGACTAAAGCAGGGAAAGCAAACAACTTTCCAGCTGAACGCTACAGCTCAACAATGCTGAAGAAAAAAAAATGACTGTATGCAAGCTGGCTGAGGACTATGGGAGTTGTAGCTGAACAAAAACTGGCAAGTTACCTGCAGGACCAATGCTAGGCCACGGTTCAAATGTTAAGTCAGCTACCCTCAAGCCATTCTACAACACATCATTAATTAAGTGGCCCCTATGTCTAAGCTCCCTAGTCATATGCAGCCCTCCATAAAAAGTTGTTTATAGCACACCATTATTAAACAGGGGGTTTAACTCCTCTCCAAAGCTCTATGGCAGGGGCGTCCAACATGCGGCCCGCCAGGGCAACCGATCTTACGCGAGCCGCACCTCAAGCCCTGCTACTTACTTGTGGGAGGGTCTTCTGGACTGCACAGAGGAAGCGGAGTTCACGTGACATCCTACTTCCTATGTGCTTTAGCAGAGAAGGCAGAGGGGAGGCCGCGCCCCCTGCTGAAGTCTGTGAGCGGCACCGAGGAGCTGCAGTGCAGGTAAGGGGGTGGGGAGGGTGTTTGTGATTGTGAATGAATCTGTGAATGAATGATTATATGAATAAATGAGTGTGTGTGTGATAGCATGGATGTGTAAGTGCTGGAACCTAGGCATGATGGGACTGTGATTGCTGTTAGCAATCACACTCCTATCATGCCAAGTCAGCCAGTACATGCTGAAACCTGGCCAGCTGCCCCCCTTGTGTAGTGATGCTGCCAGCAGTATGGGGTCTGCACTTACAGCCACCCTGTACCAGCATGTACTGGCTGACTTGGCATGATAGGAGTGTGATTGCTAACAGCAATCACAGTCCCATAATGCCTAGGTTCCAGCATTTACTGGATGGATGTGTAAGTGCTGGAACCTAGGCATGATGGGACTGTGACTACTGTTAGCAATCACACTCCTATCATGCCAAGTCAGCCAGTACATGCTGAAACCTAGCTAGCTGCCCCCCTTGTGTAGTGATGCTGCCAGCAGTATGGGGTCTGCACATCACTTACAGCCACCCTGTACCAGCATGTACTGGCTGACTTGGCATGATAGGAGTGTGATTGCTAACAGCAATCACAGCGAGCACAGTCCCATCATGCCTAGGTACCAGCTGTTAGCAATCACACTCCTATCATGCCAAGTCATATTGCTAATTTTGTCCAATTGTGTGTTACCTACTTTTATTAAACATGTGAGTTTTTATTATTATTTTTAAAGGTGGGGGTCATTTTCGGTTTTGGCTAAGTGAACCCTGAATGTTTTGGTCCAGAATTTTCATTTTAGTTCATCCCTAGAATAAATCTAGGGAATCCTGAATTTGTAGTCGCAAAACTTTCAAGGCCCAGAAATCAGTGAGAGGAAGAGTAAAGGTTTTGTGTCATTTTACTTTATTTTAATCTGCATATTTTATTAAAGGCCATATTTTTTGTCACAGTGAAAAATGAGTGCGGCCCGCGCACGTATACAATTCTGATGAAGTGGCCCACTGCAGAAAAAACTTGGACACCCCTGCTCTATGGGTTTTCAAGATTAGCTACACAGTCCCAAACTACAATTATATTACTGAGGTACAGAGGCAAGGTTCTGAGATGATGTACTCAGACATTCTATGCACCATATTATAAATTAGTACAGGCTTGCCTTAATGGCAAAACAAGATAGTCTTCTAAGAAACCCACAGAGCCAAGTAAGGAGACCCTGGAAGCAACAATGACAGATTCTTCATTTGTGTATAAATAAGAGTTATATGCACCGGTGTTATTACCTCGTCTTTCTGATATTTGCAGGTATCCGGTAGAGAGGTACTGTTCCATGTCCTGCTGAAATGCTTCCTCAAAGAACTTCTGGCGTTCCTTCAACTTCATTTGCTGGGTGTATTCCATTTCCAGAACTTTCTGGGTATGCTCAGCATCCAGTTCACCTACACAACACAGGGGGGGGGGGGGACTGGAAGTATGAGCAATCTACAAGGATCACACTTTATAACTTACAACAATGTTATCCACTTATCACTCTAGAATCCATTTATGAAGAATGTTTTCTGTGTTCAAATAAGTGCCAGTTCATATAGAATTCATGCTCTGGGATGTTATTTTCAGATAGTACATAATAAAAATGGTCTTACGGCTTTAATATGTGAAAAGACACTCATTTATTTATGGGGCAGATTTATCGTATTTGTACACAAGGTACTTCATGTCCCATCAAAAAGGATTACAACAGGTTGAAGGTGCTGTTCCATCTACATTGTTGAAATTAACACTTAAAAAAAAACAAACAAAAAAACCTAGAAACATAAATCCTAGTACTGTCATAACTCTTCCCAGTAATAATTCTTTAATCAGGTCAAATTTTGTACTCATATTTTTTTTGCCAGGAAGACTTATTTGTCCCGTGACAAAAGTAGGCACTGATAGGTTTTTGTCATAGCAACAGAAAAAAAGCTTATTTGATCCTTGTGTTTTTATGTGATAAAACCTTTGGGGCAAAGACTCAAATACAATTTCTACTTAAGTTGAGTGTAGGTTAAAAAAAAAAGAAGCCGTCAGGCATATGCAAACTTAACTAAAATCATGTAAATGTACAATGTCAACTCTTATTTACAGAGGCAAAAGAAAACAAAACTCACAGCATTTTTATGCTTCTTACCAACAAGAGTTAGGCCTTTTTTTTTTTTTAGTTATATATATATATATATATATATATATATATATATATATATATATATTTATTAGTTAAAATACATATTTACCCTTGCTTATTAAGTTTATATCATGGAGGTTTATTGAAGCTGCATGAATAAAATTACAAGCTTAAAAATAAATAAATAAATGGAAGTAAGAATATTTAACTGGGCTAACCTACGAGATTCCCAGGTAAGATTATATGTAGACAATTACCCTCGAGAAAATGCTTTGATTATACACAAAAGCACAACCAACTCTCTCGAATGAATCCACAGCCCCTCGCAATAAAAGTGTTAGGTGAACCACAAACCTAAGCAAACAGCAAAACCAGTCATTGTTTTCTTTTTCCCCCCCCAAAAAGGCTGGACTGCATATTGAACAAAACCCTTGCGGGTATTTTACCAAAAGCAACCAATGGAATGGTCCAAATTACTGTTTACTCAAACATATCATGTAATAGTATGTAATAAACTTTAAATCAGATTTATTAATATTTACCAATATGGAAAATAATCTCTAAGGTTATATTTTATTTTTTCGTTTTTAGTGACATAAATATTGAGAAAAACACAAATAAATTAAATATTCAATATAGCTGAACAGTTGAGACTTATGTTAGGTCAGCCAACCATCCATAATTTCTTAATAAACTACAGTTAGGGAGTTTACATTATGATCTATGCAACAGCTGAGACCTTGGCTGTCAGATACATAATGCTTGTTCACAAGTTCTCCCTGCAGTTCGGTCAAATGATGATCTTCCTGATGTATTTTGACTACACGAGTATCTTGAAAACAATGTGGAAAATCTTATTACAACCAAAAAACTGCAACAGAGCATATGCAAAATCTTATCCTAAATTAATACTAGACTGGCATATATACACTGGTATATGCCCATGATAAAAATTATTTGGACTTTTTCCCTTTTTCTTTTTCTCGCTCCCTTTCTCTTTTCCTCTATCATCCTCTGTTTGCCTTTCTTCTTTTTGTTTTCTTCTCATCCCCTTTTTCTGTCTTACCCTCTCTTTCTGATCTCTTCCCTGTATTCTTCTCTTGCCACCATTTTCTTTGGCCCCTCTCCTCTCTTTTATCTCACCCACCATCTCTGCCTCTCTCTCTCTCTCTCTCTTTTACTGATCTTTTCCCTGCTCTCTTTTCTGTGCTTTCTACTCACACGTGTCATGCAAAATGCCTATGATTAAGTGTTTAGAAAAAAAAACAGTTCACAGTTCCCAAGAGTACACAAAAAAAAAAAATCATACACAGGATGCCTGAAGCCACAATTTAGTGCCAATAATTCTTATTAAAAAGATATGCAGATTGAAACAGAGTAAATAACACAAAACCATTACTTTTGCTCTCACTGAATTCTGGGCCAAGAAAGTTTTGAAGTGACTACAAATTAAATTAAAATGTGTTCAATTTATTCCTACAGAAAGTAAAGTGCCAGAAAACAGATGACTGAAAAACAGAAAACAGAATACACACCAGGACAGGCTCTGCCACCCAGACACACACACCACCATGGGCATAGGAAAACCTAAAAATCTGGGTGGGATAGCATTTTTCCCCATCAGATACCCCCTCCTTTCTCTCCATAAGATACCGAATTCCTCACTATCCCCTACCCCACTTTCTCCCAATCTCTTTTTTTGCAAACAAGTACAATAATACACTGCTCAAAATAATAAAGGGAACACTAAGATTACACATCCTAGATCTGAATGAATGAACTTATCGTATGACATACTTTCGTCTTTACATAGTTGAATGTGCTGACAACACAATCACACAAAAATTCTCAATGGAAATCAAAATGTATCAACCCATGGAGGTCTGGATATGGAGTCACACTCAAAATCAAAATGGAAAACCACACTACAGGCTGATCCAACTTTGATGTAATGTCCTTAAAACTTGTCACAATGAGGCTCAGTAGTGTGCGTGGCCTCCACGTGCCCGTATGACCTCCCTACAACGCCTGGGCATGCTCCTGATGAGGTTGCGGATGGTCTCCTGAGGGATGTCCTCACAGACCTGGACTAAAGCATCCCCCAACTCCTGGACAGTCTGTGGTGCAACGTGGCGTTGGTGGATGGAGCGGGACATAATGTCCCAGATGTGCTCAATCGGATTCAGGTCTGGGGAACGGGTGGGCCAGTCCATAGCATCAATGCCTTCCCCTTGCAGGAACTGCTGCCACACTCCAGCCACATGAGGTCTAGCATTGTCTTGCATTAGGGAGGAAACCAGGGCCAACCACACCAGCATATGGTCTCACAAGGGGTCCGAGGATCTCATCTCGATACCTAATGGCAGTCAGGTTACCTCTGGCAAGCACATGGAGGGCTGTGCGGCCCCCCAAAGAAATGCCACCCCACACCATTACTGACCCACCGCCAAACCAGTCATGCTGGTCTCCACGGCGTCTCCAGACTTTGTCACGTCTGTCACATGTGCTCAGTGTGAACCTGCTTTCATCTGTGAAGAGCACAGGGCGCCAGTGGCGAATATGCCAATCCTGGTGTTCTCTGGCAAATGTCCTGCACAGTGTTTGGCTGTAAGCACAACCCCCACCTGTGGATGTCGGGCCCTCATACCACCCTCATGGAGTCTGTTTCTGACCGTTTGAGTGGACACATGCACATTTGTGGCCTGCTGGAGGTCATTTTGCAGGGCTCTGGCAGTGCACAAAGGCGGAGGTAGCGGTCCTGCTGCTGGGTTGTTGCCCTCCTACGGCCTCCTCCACGTCTCCTGGTAGCGCCTCCATGCTCTGGACACTACGCTGACAGACACAGCAAACCTTCTTGCCACAGCTCGCATTGATGTGCCATCCTGGATGAGCTGCACTACCTGAGCCACATGTGTGGGTTGTAGACTCCGTCTCATGCTACCACTAGAGTGAAAGCACCGCCAGCATTCAAAAGTGACCAAAACATCAGCCAGGAAGCATAGGAACTGAGAAGTGGTCTGTGGTCACCACCTGCAGAACCACTCCTTTATTGGGAGTGTCTTGCTTATTGCCTATAATTTCCACCTGTTGTCTGTTCCATTTGCACAACAGCATGTGAAATTGATTGTCCATCAGTGTTGCTTCCTGAGTGGACAGTGTGATTTCACAGATGTGTGATTGACTTCGAGTTACATTGTGTTATTTAAGTGTTCCCTTTATTATTTTGAGCAGTGTATATAACTTGAAAGACTGGTAAAAATAATGTACGTTTAATACATTAAATATAGGAATAATACAGCTAATCTTTGTAGCAAAAACATTTTAAATATTGAAAAATCGTACCCTATGCATCATTCCTTGGGCCCCATGCCCCACGGCCCAGCCCGCCCCTGCTCACAGGGACAAAGGAAGAAGATTCCTATAAGAATAGGAATCTGGGAGAAACAACTAATTTTTCTTCAAGATTTTTGACAAGGGTCATATTAAATATAAAATAAGTTCTTTGTGCTCTAATTTTCAACTCATAGCTTTCGAGGAGAGCCAGAGTTATGTCACCGTTTTTCTCATTTGCAAGTTTTACTTTTTGGTAGTGCAGGGGGTAACCAAAGCCTCCTTAGATATTTTTACAGACCACACACCCCCCATTAACCTTTTCACGCCCATGTTCCCCCTTAACGTTACGGTGAGAGCCGGCAAAGCAGCGGGTAGTGACATCCCTCTTTCTTCTCTCTCTCTCTTCCTTATCTCCTCTTCTCCTTCTCCACATCGTAATACACAAAAGCATAGAGTCGACATTTTACCAATATTACAAATTCAAAACAGCTAATTAACTTTACTTTCAATGTGTTTCAAAATCAACACTTTTTATATGCTTCAGAGATTGTAAATACTAACCTTGCCCTGTGCAAAGCCCAAGGACAGCCAAATTAACTATATGAAGAAAGAAAACTGATGGAAATCTTGATATTGGATGTGAAATTCTGTCAAAGAGATTCTTGACGCGTCAACTAGAATCAGAATTATGTTTCGGGCAATCACTTTGGATGTCTATAACTGGCTTCTCCTATTAATAGAACGCCATATGATACACATGGTTTTCATGGTGAGAATAAGCTGTCCTTGCTGTGGGAATATTCAGAAAACCACTAGATAGAAAAGAGGTCAACTTGCTAAAGCTGTAAAACAGCTGTCAAAAAGCAATGATTCTATACAACATATCCATTAGATATATCGTAATATGGCAGCTTTAAAATAAATAAGTGTTAGTTTCCTTATTGTCCCAGAGAATGGGAAATCTAATAGCAACCTACACATTATTCTATATAAGCCATATATACACTATCCACACATACGACCTCTTACGAAACAGGTGATCAGCTTATGGAAATGAACATTTTTTTCTACACTGGTCCAAAAAAAAAAGAAATTGTAATCTCATCAAGTTGGGTATGGAGATCTGAATGCAACGGTCCAACTTCCCTTTTTCTTTCTTTTTTTTTTTTTTTTTTGAGAGGTATCTACCTAAATTACACATTCACTGCCTTCTCACCCCCTAGTCCTAAATTTTTTTTCACCATGTCGAAAAGTTCATGGAATACCACTCATGCTATATATTTGCCTGCTGATTTAAATCTATGGCCAAAAATTTTATTTCAAGACACGGAGGCTGATATTGTGCATTAACCCTTTCTTTACTCCAAACAGAAGCAAAGAAAAATAGCATTGATGAAAGCAAAAAACCAATAAACATGGAATAATGTAAGTCCCTCCCACACATTAATCATAATGATAACAATATAAAAAGGACTAGCACAGCCCCTAATCTTCCTCTTTCTTCGCTGCTTCAGACAGCAGATAAGTATATTTTTCCTTTTCTCAAAGCATTCCACTGCTTTTCCATACATATTTTTTCTTATAATTGTCTTATTTTAGTGTGTTATTATTGTGATTTTTATTTGGTCCGATATTGTGTACTGTGTGTTTTCCTCCCCTTCGGGGGGTTCGGCTTATTATTTGACTGTATATTTTTATTGTATTTGCTTTCTCCATGTATCGTTTCCCGTGTTTTGTCCCCTGACCCGGCTCCCGTCCCTCTTTACCACCCCTGACCCGGCTCCCGTCCCTCTTTACCACGCCTGACCCGGCTCCCGTCCCTCTTTACCACCCCTGACCCGGCTCCCGTTCCCGCGTTTGTTGCCTTGCGTTCACGGGAGTTTTCTCTTGTTTTCTCCTTTCGGCTTTTGCCGCTACTTACCGTTTCCTTCCTGTCGGCTTGTCTCATCTTCTGGGACACCGCGATCATGGCTACGGTCCTCCTCTGCTTTTGGCGAGTTGCCGCGTTTCACTCCTCGTCAACTGCCGACGTTTGTGTTTGCGGGCTTTTCTCTTCCTCGGCTCCTCCCTCTCGCGTTGCAGGACGCCATTCTGTCCCTGCTGTGCGAGAGGAGTAGAGCCTTGGGAATAACAGGTGCTTCTCAGTTTAATTCGTTTTTTCCGGTCCTCCGGTCCCCTCCATCTTTAACTTTTTATGTGCCAGTTGTTTTTATACAATTATTCCTTCCCTTTTGGTTTTGTTTTTTACCGTTTTTTCTATTGGACATTTAGTTTTGCTGGTGTGTGTTTTTAGGCGCAAATTCCTATTCATACATTCTTTCATTTTCATGTCTGATCATCAATCTCCTCCTATGGAGCTTTCAGACCAGGAACCCTCAGTTAGAGGGGATAAGAGTTCCCATTTTCATGATGTTGATCCTATTAAAGAATTAAATAATTCTATCACTCAGGCTATTGCCTCAGCCATGAGTTCCATGACATCTGCCTTATCAGTGTCTGGCCCAGGCTCTCAATAAGTCTATCCCTACTGCTATGCCTGTTCATGAAAACCCTTCTGGCTCTGTCCCAAGGACATCCGTGGGTAGGAAGCTACTTGCAAATCGTGCCATACGCGCTTATCAGCCTCCAGAACCAACATGATTGATGGTGACAATCCCATCCATGAAAGCGTAAAATTGAAACGCAAAAGAGCCCTTACTCGCCGGGCAGAACGGGTGAGGAAATGGAAATCTGCCAGGACGCAATCTTCCAGTGCGTCTGATTCTGAAGTGGGGTCCCTAGAGGAGGCTTGGGATTCGTCCGATTCGAACTCCCATTTATCAGAACAGTCCGCCGACGACACAGCTCATCCACCGGAGACCTCTGCACACGCGGAGGGCTCTCAGGCTATTCCCCCCTCTAAGACCTCAGAACCTTTGGTCCTGGACCAATTTGGGGAGCCGTTCTTTGACCCTGAGGGGCTTCATCACCCCTGGCTGCCTTCTGTACCTGTGGCCCGTTATTTGCAAGCTAGGGTCCGTAAACCGCTTAGCAAGAGCTCACGCAGTAAGCTGCGCGCGGAGTGTCCCCGGCCCATTGTCCCGGGTAAAGTGTGCGAAACACCTACTGTGGATCCCAAGGTGATCCAATTTCTCTCAAAATCGTGATGGAATCCCCGCAAGGGTCTGGAATCCGCCCTACGGGCCACTCAAGACAAACATCTGGACATCTTTGGTCCCTTGACCAAGATGTTTCAGTTAATCGAGGATTGGGTGGAATCTGATTCACCACCGGATCCTATTGTTCTCCGAAGGTGGATGCAGAGAGCCATCTGCATAGCAGGGAACACCAACACGTCCCTCTCCATAGAACGCCGCAAGGCTATTCTTTTTAAGATCTAGCCCAAATTGGCCAATCTTGCCTTAACGGAAATGGGTGGGAAGCGAAGCCCAGGGACTTCTTTTTGGAGATTCTTTTATTAAAGACTTAGGTCGCTATGTAGGGGCCTTTACTGCTCTTGATAAGGCGCAGACTTCCATGCGCAAAGTCTTCCACCAACGGGTCTCCCCCAGGGCTGGCAGATTCCGGGGCCGTCTGTCCGGCCGTTCTTCCCAAGGCTCCTCCCGCACGGGCAGAGGCTCTCTCGTACTACTCCTCTCAACGCCCAGCATACCAAGACTCGTACACTGCGAGATCTCCTTTCTTCCCACAACGCGGACGTCCCTGGAGAGCTAGAGGCCAACGCGGATCACAGTTCATGTGCAGACCTACAGGTAAGCCAATTTTATGTTCCCCATTCTTCCCAATGTCCTGTAGGGGGGCAGAGAATGGAAAATCTTATAGCAACCTACACATTATTCTATACAAGCCATATATACACTATCCACACATACATCAACCGCTTGGGGCGTACCCAGTCGGCAGTCTTAGCGGATCTGGCCAAAGAACTCTGGTCGTTTTGTTTGGACCGCAACATTATGGTCCAAGCGGAATACATTCCTGGACTCTCCAACACGGTGGCGGACTGGAACTCTCGCTATCTGTCGGACGCCAGCGATTGGACTCTGACGTCTTC
Source organism: Sceloporus occidentalis (assembly GCA_023333645.1). Taxonomy (NCBI): domain Eukaryota; kingdom Metazoa; phylum Chordata; class Lepidosauria; order Squamata; family Phrynosomatidae; genus Sceloporus; species Sceloporus occidentalis. The sequence continues at coordinate 65,074 of JALMGF010000186.1, read as the reverse complement.
GGTTTTCTCGTCTATTATGGAGCTTTGGGGTCCGCTCCACATCGACTTGTTCGCCTCTCTTCTCAATTCCCGTCTCCCTATCTTTTACAGTTGGAGACCGGATCCAGACGCCCTCGCGGTGGATGCTTTCCTTCAAGATTGGTCCGAAGGTCGCCATTACGCTTTCCCACCCTTCGCGATGATTTCCAGGACGCTCCTTTAGATTCGTCGACAGCGGGCGACAGTGGTGCTCGTGGTGCCCTTCTGGCTGTCCCAGCCATGGTTCCCCAGCCTTCTAGATCTGATTGTGGAGGTTCCTCGGTTGCTCCACTCTCACTCTCCACTGCTTCTGGACCCCTTCAGCTCCCCTCATCCTCTGATTCAAGACGGCAGCCTTTCACTCCTGGCATGTTTGGTTTCTGGGATCCCTGGCATTTTGGGCTCAGCTCAGCGACTCTTGGCAGGAGCTTGGGCACCAGGCACTCACAGATCTTACAGTGCAGCCTGGCAGGCTTGGGCTTCTTGGTGCTTGCAGCGGCATTTGGATCCCTTTTCAGCCCCTGTGAATTCGGTCATTCTTTTTCTCTCTTCCCTTTTTGATATGGAAAGAGCTTACAGGACCATCAACCTCTACCGTTCTGCCATCTCCGCTGCGCATTTGGGATTTGGCGGCGTTCCCGTAGGTAAACACCCGCTGATTTGTCGCCTACTTAAAGGAATCCGACTCTCAAGACCTCCTAAACCGAAATATTCTTACACTTGGTATGTTGATGTGGTGCTCAATCTGTTCCTCTCGTGGCCTCCTAACTGCGATCTCTCTTTGCGCCAGTTATCGGCGAAACTGGTCATGTTGTTTTGCCTTATTTCCTGTAAGCGGGTTTTTCGACGTCCGTGCTCTGGATTGGAACGCCAGATCTTTCGTTCCAGAGGGCGTTCGGTTTGACATATCTCGACGCACTAAGACTGCTATTAAGTCTGTAGTCTACCCTGCTTTCCCGGCTCAACCAGCGTTATGTCTCAAGGAATACGAAGCTCGCACTTCCCGATTCAGAAACATGAATGCTCCACAACTGTTCTTATCTTTCAGGCACCGTCATCTCCCTATTTCTTCGACTATGCTGTCCCGTTGGGTCAAATGGGTTATGAGCCTGGCTGGTCTGAACGTTTCTAGGTTCGGAGCTCGTTCCACTAGAAGCACGGCAGCATCCAAGTCTATGGATTCTGCGTTCGGCGGATTCGTCCAGGGAGTCCACTTTGAGAGTTCTATTTTAAGCCGATTGAGCATGTTTTTTCTTCTGTGGTTTCTCAGCTTTGAACTTGCACAATATGAGCCTCCGTGTCTTGAAATAAAATTACCAGATTTTACTAAAACATGACGTAAAGTCATGACTTTATGAAAGACAGGGAGGCGAATATTGTCCCACCACTTTTAAAAAAAAAATTCTTTTCTTACTCACTTTTTAAAACTATTTAATGTATCCCGTTTGTTTCCGGGGGATTTCGCTGGATCCGCAGTGGCCAGGTTTGAGGTTATGTTTTTTCTCTAGTTTGCCCTCATGCCGTGTTTTATAATCTTTTTCTGTGGTTATTGTTCATGTCTGAAGTGGTTTTTCCTGTATTTCCCCTCAGTGTCGGTCTCTTGGGACTAACCGATTCCATATCCTATGTCTCTTTCTGTTTTGCAGGTTGAGATTTCTGATGTTTTCTCCGTCTTCGGTGTTTTCTCGAGGACAAGTTTTCATTCTTCCGGAGTTTGCGGTGTTGCGGTTTCATTGGATTTGTTCCGAATGGGTTTCCTTTGTTTTTCCTGAGCTGCTGGGCTGTGTCGTGTTCCAGTCAAAGAAAGAGGAAGATTAGGGGCTGTGCTAGTCCTTTTATATTGTTATCATTATGATTAATGTGGGAGGGGCTTACATTATTCCATGTTTATTGTTTATTTAGCTTTCATCAATGTTATTTTTCTTTGCTGCTGTTTGGAGTAAAGAATGGGTTAATGCACAATATTCGCCTTCGTGTCTTTCATAAAATCATGACTTTACGTCATGTTTTAGTAAAATCTGGTAATTATATGGTTTAAGGTTTTGTTTCTGGGTTATAAAAGCCTTGGATGATCTTACAGAAGCCTATATCAATCCTGTAACACGTTACATTAAGCAATAAGGCAGCAAATACAAACACTTTTTTTCCACTTTCATGTGTCCTCCAAAAATTATGATCTCACAAGATGCTCCCTGGGCCAGCCCAAAATTGTTCACAAAAGGCCGCATCAGGTCGGACTGGCCCTTTGTGAACAATTTTTGATCAGCCGCAGTGAAAGCAAGTGAGTGAGGGTAAGGGGGTGGTATGTTAAGAATATTCATATAAGTGTGCATGTTACAAATAAACCTGTAAGCGTTTGTAGGAGTATGAACGAGTGTTTGTAGGAGTATGAACGAGTGTTTGTAGGAGTATGAACGAGTGTTTGTAGGAGTATGAACGAGTGTTTGTAGGAGTATGAACGAGTGTTTGTAGGAGTATGAACGAGTGTTTGTGTGACAGCCGTGATAGTATGTTATAAACACGTGCATGTAAATGTTAGAATGTGTATGTGTGTTAGCCTAAGTGTGTACATTTGTGTAAGTGTGTGTACACACGTGTGCCAGTGTGTATGTTGAAGGGCAAGCGGCCAATGGTGGCAGCCCACCCATAACTAGAAGCTTTGTATTGTTTTCAGAGATAGCTGAACTATTGTAGCTGATTTTGATATTAATGAGCATATCTAAGAAGTTGCTTAAATCAATCAAGATAAATGTGTGCAAAAATGTCAATTAAGATTAGGGTAAAATTATAAACCTTTTGTTCTACAGAAACATGAATTCCTTCTGCATAATAGAGCCTCTCATCATGAAAATTGTTTATTTACTTGCCGAGTACAACACGATACCTACGGGGGGAGCTGTATTACCAACATCCAGGGCTCCTAATCCCATTTCTTCGGAAATGTTTATGTGGGTGTAGGCCAATTAACAGCATACCTCTCGAATCCTTATTTGGCCCCAATTGTGTCTAAGTTAGGGGTTTATGCACTGACCAGTGAGTTGAAATAGTTAAGGGGGCAGGGTCTTAGACAATCCCAGCAGTGAGGAGGTTTAGGTGTAGGAAGGTAAACTTTGGTACTGAGTGTAGTAGGTAAAGCACAGACAGATCCATATATCTGTACAGGTAAACTGCAGGCCAGAGTGACACAGGATGCCAGAGGTTAATGCAGAAAAGATGGTCTTTGTAGTTACACAGAGCCAGTAGTCAGATAAACCAGGTATTTTGCACAGGTAGGGCAATACAGGATCAAAGTCACTAGGCAGAAAAGTAGTCAGGCAAGCCAAGGGTCAATAAACAGTGGAAAAAACCCCCCCAGTGAATATGATCTCCAACTCCAGCAAACAAAACAGCAGGACATTTGTGCTGAACTCCTCCCGATTTCCATAAACAGCAGTAGAATGGGTCATACTGAAGTGCTCAGTGACCTCAAAACGTGGCACACAGGATGTCAGAAGCCTCTTTGTGACATTTCATAAAAATAGTCTGCCCTCTGCAGCATCACTCACTACAAGAGTTTCAAGCCTGCCTCGTTTGATGGATGAATCTGGGTTTGGCGAGCGCCGGCAGAACATTACCTACTGGAATTCATACTGTAAAGGAGCTTTGGCCCCTTAGTTCCAGTGAAGGGTAATGTAAATGCTACAACATACAAAGACATTTTAGGCAATGGTATGCTTCCAACTTTGTGGCACTAGTTTGGAGAAGAGCCTTTACTGTTCCAGCACAACGGTCCTCTAGTACACAAGGTCTCCAAAGACATGGTTTGACCAGTCTGGTGTGGCTGATCTCACAAATGCTCATTTGGCTTAATGGGCACAAACTCCCACAGACACTCCAAAATCTTGTGGAAAGCCTTCCCAGTAAAGGCAGGGTGGGACGCCATATTAATGCCCATGGTTTTGGAATGTGATGTCCAACAAGCTCACATAGGTGTGATGGTCTGTTCCAACATACTTTTGGTCATAGTGTGTGCATTAGTATGGGTTCAGAGCATTTTATTCCCTCTTTCTCTCAGATTTGGTAATGTTGAAACTGCTTATTACTTTCAATTATCACATAAGTAAACAATATATGTGCATTTGAAAGGTCTTTACTTCATTTGAGTTTAAAAAAGACTCAAGGACAAACTCCCTCCAGTAATTCCAGATACACATTAGCTACTCATCCACAACAAAAGGTCATTTCTGTCAGAAACATATTTGCTTTATCCACAAATGCGAAAATGGAGAGCAAAGTAATTTATGCTTTCTTTCAATAGAAAAGGAGGAATCCAAAACAGGAACAACATTATCAGGGTGATAAAACCAGTACACCAAACCAATCATGGATCTCTAGACAATGCAGAGACTATGAAATGAATCGTACTGGTGTTTCTCTACACATGACTAACAAAGGTTAATGTGTCACACAGATGTTCTTACAACATGAATACTTAAGGCAATTCTGCTTACTAGAGTCAATACGGTTGCTAAGAATGTTCCACAAACATTACAATCCAACAAGTAAGAACCATTTCATTTTGAAATGCATAAATATATACATAAAAAACATACAAAAAATACAAACTATAAACAAAGTTAGAGAGGTGTAAATATATTTTAATTAGAAGGATGTGAGCTTTATATGACTCATGAACTGTATACATATACTGAGAGTCCTCCAAAATTCAGAGAATGCAGCCAGGGTGGAAATTAAAATTGTGATATTCCAAATTAGAACTAGTAATCTTAAAAATATGATATTATAATATCTTCTTAATCCAGACAGGGGAGCAGTATGTATCCTTGTCCATGTTTCATCTACTCCCATCCATATTACCTCCTATGAAAAGGCCGCCATGCAATGCCACTCCATAAGAGGGAGAGCTCTGGCAAGCCTGCCCTTGGAAATTCCCACATATGCCAATATGAAAAAGAACATTCAATCGAACCCTTAAAATGGAATTGTCCATACATGGGCTGCCACTCTGGTATGGATTTAGGGATTCCATCAGAGCAGTCAAGGGAAATCGGTGTTAGAAACATGTTGACACCAGTCCATTAAAGGGAATCTAACATCAGCATTTGGGATTGTTCTTTATGTCTACAATTACACTTCTCAAAAGCTGAAAGGTAATCGCTTAATTAAGAAAGTCATACATTTCATTTTATCATTTTTATAAAAACAAAAACACACAACACAAAAAACATGAATCCAGTTGGCAACATAACACAGCTGAATAAGAAGATTAATACCGATAGACTGATAGTAGGGTGAATTAATTACTTGATTGATCTCTGTGTAATAATAAAAATATATCCTCTACCAAATTAGATATCCTCACAGTGAAACGTTGTCATAAGCAAGATGAAAGAAGGAAGCACCTACAGAGACAAAACCACTATCTGTTTACAAATTACTATGGATCAATACACCGGTAACTTCAGGAATCTCACATATGCCATTGCTAGAATTCCCCTCGATGTGATTTAAGGGTAATATAGGGTTATAGTAAAAAAAAAAAAAAAAAAAAAAAAAGATAAGAAAAATCTCCTTGATATAAATGAAGTCAAAAGGTTTTGTACAATAAATAATTCCTGAACAATGAAAGACAGACTGACTAAGGCATATTTGTTGTACTCTAGGAAATTGAGAGTATGAATTACCCTGCTGTTGGTGATGCATGTAGAACATATACAGCTATCTTGTCTGCTGCTATAATTTACAGATTAAAACCTCTTCTATGCTACCACTTCCTCCAAGAAGATGCATGTTCTGTAAATGGCCGACAGACCTAATATAGATGAGAGGTAACAGAGCCTCATTATACCTCACAAGGCTAGCAGTTTATTGTCATGGTATATTCTGTTACAAATTAGCAAAGGACATTAGTGGATTTTTGTTGCCAAGATCCTAAAACTTGAGATCCAGAGCAGTGAGTAGCGAAAGGCTCTTTTCACTCACAATTCAACGTTTCAGAGAATGATAAATACAGCATTATATGCCTCTCAAGAATTTCAGGGGTTGGGATCTGGGCTGCCCTGCTCATACACTGTTAATCAATAGCTAGCAAGATGAATATGAGCAGAGTCAAGTACAGACCATCTTGAATCTTATGGGATATGACACAAATAAATATTCCTTTATAGCACTTTTTCCTTTGTTGTAGTTTCTCTTAGCTTCTTTCTGTGACATCTCTCAACTTTATTTTCAACATATTTTACAGGCTAAGATGGCCAAAACAGAACATTTTTTTTTTTTTAATTTGTTATAGATTTGCCAGCTAATTCTACATAGTAATAAATAAAAACTTGAGGTTGCAATGCATAACATTAAAGGGGTGGTTCAATGGACATTGAGCTCAAAATACCACCACCAGCATGAACCATTGATACAAGGCATGGACCCATGCTTTCATGTTGTTTACACCAAAGCGAATTGTAGCCTCAGTTTCCTGTTCTTAGCTGACAGAATTGGCACCCGATGTGGTCTTCTGCTGCTGTAGCCCATCTACTTTTTGGTTTGACATATTGTGCATTCAGACATGGTATTCTGCATACCTTGGTTGTAACAAGTGGTTATTAGAGTTGCTGTTCTGTCATCTTGAACCAGCCTGCCCATTCTCCTCTGACATCAACAGGGCATTTTCATCCACAACTGCCACTCACTGGATATTTGCTTTTTCGGACCATTCACCGTGTAGACCTTAGAGACGGTTGTGCGTGAAAATCGCCGTAGATCAGCAGTTTCAGAAAGACTCAAACCAGCCTGTCTGGCACCAGCAACCGCGGCACGTTCACAGTAACTTGAATCTCCTTTCTTCCCCATTCTGATGCCCGGTTTGAACTTCAGCAATTTGTCTTGACCACATCTACATGACTAAATGCATTGACTTTCGGTTCATTGGATTGGCTGATTAGCAAAATTGTGAGCAATGACAAACCATTTTTACAAAAATACAATTATATATAAGTATGTACATGAATGAGGACAATTGATATGTGCTAGAAGTTTTACAAAACAAAGGCTGTCAGTAAAACGTGTCAGCGCACATCTAGCCATTGGCCGGCCTCACTTTATCAGGCAGCCGCTGGCTTTAAAGTGTCAGGTCTACCCTCTAATAGCCAATTTTGTTCTGCATTTTGTCATACAAGAAATGTACACAAACACCAAGTGGACCAAATACATAAACAAATGGAATAAGTTATAGTCCATAAAACATAGATAAGTGAAAACACAGGAAAATCAGCAAAACAGACTTGTAAACCCTTTGCCCCCACATCTGAAGCTCCATGTTTCCTCTGTTCCTGCGTTGCAATTTGCCTTTCTCCTCTGCTTCACAAACCTTCACTTATTCCTTTGTGGATCATGGCTTCCCGATACTAAAGCTATAGAGGCATCTTGACTGTTCTCTCTGCGGTGGTGCAGCATTTCTACAGTTTAGTTGACGTTCATTCACACACACACACACACACACACACTTTCATTGTTTCACATTTCTCAAATATATTTATTCTTGCCATATAATAATAAATATATATATATATATACCGTATTGGCTCGAATATAGGCCGCACTTTTCCCCCCCACTTTAAGTCTTTATAGGTGCGGCCTATATTTGGGGTCTATCGCCCGACGCCCGGGACATGCAGGCAGCGGGGTTAGGATACAATCAGTAAAGAGTTTGCTGTAGTAACACTTAATGGATTTAGAAAATGCACTCTGGGTTCTTTCCAAATGTTGCCTGGGGATGAAAGAAACACAAAAGACCTATTCAGTCTAAATCACTGTGAGGTCATAGTTAAATCTAAGCAGGCTAGGCAGAGATATCGCATAGTAATCCTAAATCCAAAACGAATAGCAAGTAGTCCGACCCATGTGGTCCTTCATCTGGCCTGACCGTGCAAAATCGGTAACATCAATAAATAAACCCTTAACTTAAATATCTGCAACAATACTAAATATGTTATAAGTTATATTTTAACATAATTCTTCATATTACATACATAGTGGTAAAAAAAATAGTGATGCACCTGTATAACTTGTGTATGCCAATCAAACATACAAATGAACACAGAACAAAAAGCTTAGTTCCTAAAGGAGATCTCTAAACCGTGCTATAATAATCCATATAACAGATTGGTATACACTAACAAAATCAGATGTTTAAAATTATTAGTCCTTTAAGACTGGAAAATACAATAGACTGGAGAATATAACTATATTTAATTAGGCAAGGTGCTGTGGATGACTCAAGGTGTTTTCAAACAGTATATATTTTGTCATATTCTTGGCCTAGGGATAGGGTAGCAGGGGCATGGCAGTTATCTGCTGCAAAACCAGGGGGAGATCGCCCTCTTTCGTTATCATCACCCTCATGCGTTGATGCTCAATGGGCCAATTGGAGATTTACACTAAGGGACCAGGCGCTGCGTGCCTTTTAAGACACAGAGCATTGTGATATGACATTATCACAGAAAAATACGACAGCATAAGAGCAATTATGCGTTTCACTGACTGGATAACTACAAAATCTGTAACAGAGTAATTGTTGGCACCAAGTTATGTTAAACCACATTTTTCTGATGACTTTTTCCAAGATTCCTGTGAAGAACTTGTTACATATAACCTGACCCCGCCAGATTATGGTGTTTATTCACTAAAATAGGGAAAGAGTTTGCAGAAAACGTTGTGGTCAAAGTGCAATATACATGACCATACAAGCTCCTCCTAGAACTTTAGCTTGCTAGTTTTGGCATTTCATAATGTGAAATGAAGTCCGGGGGTCAAACTCCCTCTTTAGTAAATGCATTTGATTGTGAAAGTACAGAACGCTACAAAAAGATTGCTACTGGGCTATCTAAGACCATTCACGCTTTCAAGGTAAGTACCGGTATCTTATAGCTAGTGAGGGATTTGTATACCTGAACTGATTTGCTTGGACTCCCACTTTTAGAAGTGCCCGCAGTTACGTGAAGCGATCCAAGTTAAAATTAGTTGCAAATCAGCCTAATTAATAGCAGTGACAACACTACTTGACATTTCAAATACATTTTTGTCAATTTATTTCAAATGTGTGCTGGCAATAATAATGCCCATCAGAGCTGGAGGCATGAATGTGCCTTATAATAGATATAAATATGAAGCAACGCGGCTACTGTAAGCAGCAATAGAAGAGCATTGTAATTATTTAGCCTAAATGTGAAATTAGGCATCCTCTACAAATTATAGTAATGCTGAGTGCAATAATCAAGGTAAAAATTGCAATTACTTGTCCAAGGGCAACATTCCTCTAGAAGTTAATTGTTTTGATTTCAGAAGCACAACACTAAGGTGAAGCATTAGCCTCGCCAGCAACTACATTATATTCCCTAGACATTAATTAACAAGAAGACCGTATGGTAAATTTTACATACAAACTAAATGCGAAAACAAGCCCACGATCCATGAACTGTCAAAGAAACTAGCAATACTTTATACTTCATAATTTCACGGTGTTATGGCACTAAGATATTACAGTGATTTACATATTAATCTTACAATTTATGTTACAAATTAAACAAATGGATGCATGGACGGAGAAGAGACATTACATCCATATACCTCAAAAAAAAACATTAACATATATAAGCACATTGCAGAGGGCCTTCAAACATAACATCTGTACTAGCTCGGCATTTTTTTATTTTTTTTTTTATCTTTTATCTAGCATGTAGGTGAATCGTGCCCATCTGAATCGGATATGACAACATATTTGCAGGTGTGATAAAAGTTCCATTTAGAGACTTAAGACACAAAGGTCTATTCACCAAAGGGAGAATTGCCAGGAAAGTTGTGGTTTTAACACATTGACTTCACTATACCTTATGAAGGGCCAACCCCAGTGAGCTCCTGCTACAGGAAGAGCTTGGCTAGCAGTATATAATGCATAGGTAAATCTGAGATTTATCCACCCTACTTACATATTACACAGTTGTTGGCCTTTCACAATTAATAGTGATGTGAGAGTAGACATCACAGCTCTCCTTTAAACACTCCCTTTAGTGAATAAACCCCTAAGGAAAAGATACAAATATTACGCTCTCGGAGACATAGGATTAAGAAAACTTCCATAAGGATGGAAATGCAGAAAAAACACTACACATACCCATGTCTCTTGTCGGTCACCTGATTCGGTTTCTAGAAAAGCTAACTATGAGACACACCTATGGAGCAATACTCCGGACAGGAGTATGATCACATAGCAAGCAGAGAAAGGTCATCGCTATTATTACAGCGGAAATCTGAAGAATTCTAATAAGGGATTGGTTTCTACCCATTTCAAGTTAATTTTATAAATGTACAGTGGGGCAAAAAAGTATTTAGTCAGCCACCAATTGTGAAAGTTCTCCCACTTACAAAGATGACAGAGGTCTGTAATTTTCACCATAGGTACACTTCAACTATGAGAGACAGAATGGGGGGAAAGAATACAGGAAATCACATTGTAGGATTTCTAATGAATTTATTGGTAAATTCCTCGGTAAAATAAGTATTTGGTCACCTACAAACAAGAAAGATATCTGGCTCCCACAGACCTGTAACATCTTCTTTAAGAGTCTCCTCTGTCCTCCACTCGTTCCCTGTATTAATGGCACCTGTTTGAACTTGTTATCAGTATAAAAAGACACCTGTCCACAACCTCAAACAGTCACACTCCAAACCCCACTATGGCCAAGACCAAAGAGCTGTCCAAGGACACCAGAAACAAAATTGTAGACCTGCACCAGGCTGGGAAGACTGAATCTGCAATAGGCAAGCAGCTTCGTGTGAAGAAATCAACTGTGGGAGCAATTATTTGAAAATGGAAGACATACAGGACCACTGATAATCTCCCTCGATCTAGGGCTCCACGCAAGACCTCACCCAATGGTGTCAAAATGATCACAAGAACGGTGAGCAAAAATCCTAGGGGGGACCTAGTGAATGACCTGCAGAGAGCTGGGACCAAAGTAACAAAGGCTACCATCAGTAACACACTACGCCGCCAGGGACTCAAATCATGCAGTGCCAGACGTGTCCCCCTGCTTAAGCCAGTACATGTCCGGGCCCATCTGAAGTTTGCTAGAGAGCATTTGGATGATCCAGAAGAGGATTGGGCGAATGTCATATGGTCAGATGAAACCAAGGTAGAACTTTTTGGTAGAAACTCAACTGGTCGTGTTTGGAGGAGAAAGAATGCCGAGTTGCATCCAAAGAACACCATACCTACGGTGAAGCATGGGGGTGGAAACATCATGCTTTGGGGCTGTTTTTCTACAAAGGGACCAGGATGGCTGATCCGTGTAAAGGAAAGAATGAATGTGGCCATGTATCGTGAGATTTTGAGTGAAAACCTCCTTCCATCAGCAAGGGCATTGAAATTGAAACGTGGCTGGGTCTTTCAGCATGACAATGATCCCAAACACACCGCCCGGGCAACGAAGGAGTGGCTTCGTAAGAAGCATTTCAAGGTCCTGGAGTGGCCTAGCCAAAAACAAACAAAGTCTTCAAAAACATATCTGATTCTAGTAATTAACTTACCTGCGACCTATAGTACATGTTAACAAGCCAGGCTAATTTGATGATTATATAGACTAAAAGTATAAGCACAGAGGCCAAACTCTCCAAACCATTAAGGATTTGAAGTCCTAAATAATTTTAGAAGTAGCAATCAATCCAACAATGTAAAATAAATTTTAAAGCACATGCGAGTTAATTCTGCTGGCTTCACAGAAATTAATACAATCTACAACATCCAATGTTTTCAAAGACACACACATCTCATATCACATAAACAAATCAAAGTGCCACTAAGCCTTGTGCCATCAACAATTTTTATTAAACATTCACCTACCGCAATATAGATGAAAAAAGGTAACAGACTGCCAATACATTTATTTATATTATATGTGCATTATATTTGTGTTTACTAAAGGGAGACAGTTTTGCTGGCTCGGCATAAATCAGCAAGATTTCCTAAAAGCTGCCAGTGTTGGCCCTTCACAAGGAACAGTGAAGTGAGGGAGTTAAGACCAAAAACTGTGTCAACTCTCTCTTTAGTGAATAAACAACATTAACCATGCATTATATACAGCCAACATGGGAAGGCCAGTGTGGCATGATATAACATTGTCTATCTCTGAAAATACAAATACATACCACATGTTGATAGTTGATATGAATTTAAAAGTGCTGCACCAATGGAAGTCTTTAGACACTAGATTTAGTATACTAAAACATCTAACACTAGAAAAGGCGGTTTATTGAAGCAGATCTGCTGAAGTTCAACCCGCAATCTTTCTTAATTAAACATCTCATAAAAACCATTAGTAGGGAAAGAGGCCATTACTATATAATGCACTGGAAGTAGGGGTGCACAGCAGGAAATGTACGTAAATTGTCCCTTTTCCCTTTTCTTCAAGTGCTACTCTGGTTGTCCATGTAATTTCACGTGTTCCTACTTTTAATAGCAGTTGGGCTTGGCAAGACATGGCTTGCTTTAAAGATTATCATTAAAGCCTGAGATTAAGCAATATTAGTAAATAACTATATGAAGATGCATTTTTATGTGCACTTTATATTTTGAGAAGCAATGATATGTCTTTACCACCTTGACTTTAATTTGCTTCTAAATTACAGGAAGGATAGTGTTGCATGTGGATTTACAGTAAGCTAACGTACAGACATGTTTAATGGAACAAATGTGGAGTGGGTGAAGAATACAAACAAGCACAAAATTCTAACATTCTAAGAACAAAGGAAAACACCTGCTCAAAGGAAGAAATATCTGCTTATTCAGAACTGTGATTCACTCAGAAAAGTGATTCAAACAGAGAACCTATCTGTATATATTATCTATTCACCATCTGTTTTAAATCAGCCAAACAAAATCTGTAAGCTATAATGCCAAATTTCCCCTAAATTGCAAAGTTTCTAAGCAGTAAAAGGTTTTAACAAGCCACGCATTAAAAGTGGGTGGGATGGACTGTTACTTGGATAGACTTGCATTCCAAACGCCTTATGGACTGGGCAGTTATAAAAACACGTTATAAATGCCAGCACCGGCGGCTGTGCTATTTTTGAAGAACTTCACTGGGAGGTTGAGTCTGGGGAGCACCTGATGAAGAAAGAAGATGAAAGAGAGAAGACCAAGAAGATGCTAGGGAGTGGTCGGTGGAGACATTCAGATAGCGTGAGAATGCGAGTGTGAGAGATTTGGTATATGTGGGATTGATTTCAACACTAGACAACCTTCCACAAGGTTCTCTAGGTTTACCGACATATATTAATAGGACAACAATTGTAGTCCAAAAACGAAATTGTTATTATTCAAAGGACCGCTAATACTATATGGTTATAAAGATCCCAGTCTTCTAAACAACAGACTGCATTATTTTCAATCTAAAAACATGGAAGCTTAAGATAAGACTACATTTAAAGCTTTGAACCAGAATCAAGTTTTATAAAGCGGTCTAATTACCTTGGCAACCAATGACATGCTTGAATATCACTTTTTGCATTTCATATTAGCAAGGAGAACAGCAACCGTGTAGTAGGTAATATAAACGCTTCTAGAAAACTAATCAATCACAAACCCTGCATCAATGTAATCTAATAGAGTCTAAATAGTCACCAACGTGGCAGAAGGGACTCTTACAATGCCTGAAAAACAATAAGACTCAAAACACAACTGGAATTTTTTAACACGTTGCTGATGGTAAGAAGCAATGGTTCTTTCCACTGGCTTATTTAAAAATGGTTTCCCCTGGCTTGTTATATTGTGTGCAAGAAGTAGAATGGTGACTAAAATTCTCCAAGTTATTTCACAGACAAAAAAACAGTGCTAGATGTTTAGATGCTAAAAATAGCAAGTATTCCCACAAAAAAGATGAAACTATTCTCTTACTGCTAAACACTAGGACAGTAATTAGGGAAAGAACAGTTCTTTGAAAAAACTAAAGTAAGAAAGAAGAAATTAAATAATAATAATAATAATGACCTATACATCAGGCAGTATGTGAACAGATTCAGTACACACAACATTATGATATTGCTCAAGTAATATCACATAAAGCCATAACACGTATTCCTTTACTCTGAATCTTCTGTTCATGACGAGTTTCATCAATGACAGATTTTGCACAGAGACAGATATCCTATGGCAGTCCCGTTTTCTGCAACAAAGCATCATTCTTGCTGAATGGCCAATGTAATCACATTACCTAATAAAAGGCTTTGTTCGAGCACCAGTTAACATGGTACTTTATGTACAAAGTAAAGGTTTTGTAGGACTTGCATTTGCTACAATAAAACAAGAACATCCCTAGGCAAAAAAGTGTTTCACATGAATAGCCAGGGATTGTTAAAAGTTCAAAAATGCATTATTTCTGAATAAAGATACTGCATTATTTTATTACATACACATTGATATTGTGGTACGAGTACCATGGATACAATATATACGTCTTCTCATTAAAAGGTCTGGATTCAATTTTTAAAATAAAGTGTCCTACATCTTACTGATCATGAGCAGATATGCTATCGTATAAGCCAGGCGTAAAAACTGGTAAACTACAGGTGAATAAATAAGATGACTGGGCATTGTGGGGGGGGGGGGACTCTGGTGCGGTCAGAGATGAGTAATCAGCAGGAACATTCCATAGAACGGATACTGATTTATAAACCTAAACTATGCATTTTTATAAAGCCCATTTACTTCCAGTACAATGGTGGGGGAGGGGGATAAATCAATTTATATGACCTCTAGAGTGTAGGCTCATTGGAGCAGGGCCCTCCTTCCCTCTTGTTTCTGTAAGTCAAATTGCTATGTCTAACGGGCTCACCAAGAGAGCTGTAGTAACTCCCAGAGATCACCCAGTATCCTCCTGTTGTCTCTGAAATCACTTCCAGTACCAGTCAGCATGCACACCTTGGAACCCTGCTATGTGTACCCAATGAGTGGACACAATTACCTTGAATTGAGTACAGCAGGAATGAACAGTTTATTGTTGTAAAACGTAGACTCATTTCCACAGAACTTCATTTACATAAATTAACATTGATAAATAGGTGGATGTAGACAACCCAACCTTTAATCCTCTGGCAGCAATCCTATTGATGGGATGAAACAATGGAGTTCCTACCTGCGCTATCTTTGTTTGACAGCCAGGCTGGAGCCATCTCTGGGTACCTTGGGGCCCTGTATGACAGGTCATTCTGTCACACTGTCTACCCATTGTACAGCGCTTCAGAACACGATGGAGCTATATAAAGCAAACATCATTTGGCAAGTTCATTTAAACAATAGGCTTCTGTCACAGTCATGTCAGAGTTACTGGAATTCCCAACAACTAGATTTATAGTTACAAGAGTGCGGATTTCACAGTGCATCCACACATATTTGTAGTAAAATCTGAATACGTTGTCACTTACATCTGTCCGGATTCCCTTACATAACAGGCTGCCAGTCAAACAACAGGAACAAGCCTTTACACTCTAACAACAGTAATAACAATTGAGCTTCCCTGGCAAAGAGAAGTAGACCGTCACTCAAACAAAGCAAGGAAGACAACCACCGGCACTCTGACAGTCTGGCACCGTGGTGCTCCCTGGTGCTAATCACAACTTACTAGAAACCATAATGAACAATTTCCCACTGAAAACAGACTGTTCTACACTTGCAAAACAGACCGCATGATATAAAACTCTATGTATTGACATAGCAATGTTACATTCATATATCGTTAGCCTGTTTACAGAAAATAGATATAGTCGCATTGATCCAAAGAGAAAATGAAGTCCCTAGGTGCAGCTGATGACTTGTTGAGCCCAGTACATTTTGGGACCACAGATGTCTCTTCTTCAGAAAGAATCAGAAGTAGACTACTGTACATTGGTACTGAATAAGTTGATGTTTTACCAAATAAATAACCTATACATGTAAAAGCATTTTTGGATATTATACAAAGTATGTGTGTGTGGTGAGGGGGGGGGCAAAAAGCAACTGTGGTAGTACACATTAAATGTAGGTTGGAGCAATGGATAGGTGCAGAATAGCTTCGGGTGGGGTGGACATAAGCAGAATACAAGCATGAAAGAACAAGATGAACTCCAAAAAAAACCTAAAAGTAAATGTGACCCAAGTCACCCACTGAGGACAGTGAAGAAAATATGCCAGAGAGGAGGAGGGGAGGATTGATTCACACTGATGTATCTCAATACAATACTCAAGTGTTGCCAGCCTTTGAATGCATCTCCATGAGCTAGTGTACACACACAGAATAATAAGCTTTTCATACCAGAGAACTATTAGATCCTGTGCGGATTGAATCAATACGACGGCAACACATTTTCTTTTGAAAAACAGAAATTAGATATAACATACAAGAGCAAAACATGAATTATTAGATAATGCCACTGTCGAGATCCTGACATACACAATAAATGTTAGTAGGTGGTACACCCCAATGCAAATGTGTGTATATACACACACAGTTTTATTTTCCAGATATTGCTTTATCCAGATGTACCTTATTAGTCGAGTATAACCAGAACCCCCACACATCCGTCGAATCGTGGCATTGTGCAATCTAGATAAATCCCCAGACAAATCAATATATAATGAAAAAGAAATCTATAAAGTAATTCAGAACACACATAAAAAGAAATCAATACAAAATAATACATAAAAAATGGACTACTCGCAGCCAGGACTCAACGAAGCCACATAAAGCCTTACATGTAATAATGTACATGCTTTACAGACATACAGAACTATACATCACAACGGGCTACAATGCAACTTTCCTATTTGAAAATGGACGCTGTATAATTAGAAAGCTTTCTTCGCTAGCCCATGAGGTTTAATACAGCTTCAACATACTTGCACTGGCATTTTTTTTTTTCTACATTCTGTCTCGTTTTGCCTACAACATTAATAAAAACAGCACAGAATAGCGATTACGTTTTCATTTGCGGGTGCCAGAAAGCAACAGTGTCCTTCAGATCTACAAAAAATCTAAGGAAATCACCCAAGGAAACAACTCATGCTTCTTAAAAACTAAGCCATGCCAATGCTGCAGTGCAGGTGCTGGAACCCAGACAACCAAGTCTGCACCTCTGTCCAATGTCCCTGGATATTCCTGGTAACATAAGAGTTAATTGAAGTAAAAAGTTACACCTACAAGAATTCCTCTGGCTGCTCCCATTGGATCCCGGAGATGACATTGCTGAGAGGTCTGAATAAGCAGAGAGAAGATGGGGAGCTGTCCAATCCTTCAGTTACCAGGTGGCTCTATTGAAGTGCATCCTCTGTTCTGTAGAACAAAAGACTCAAGGAAGAGATGCAGACGGTCTGTTTTCTTAAACGGATAGTGCAAAGCGTTACGTCGCTCTATTGGCTTCTACTACATGTAGGTTCAGGCATCAGCAGGGAAACAGATCTGCCTCTCCTGAAGGCTCACTGTGAACTGCTAGAGTCTCTGGTGCACACAGATTCATGAATCTATCAGGGGAATGTACCACATGCTACTTGAAAGAAAGGGGTGCTCGTAAAAAGAAATTCTCAAATTAGCTCTCTTTCAAAGGCGTTGCTTCCAAAAACTGCTTTAAAACAAAACAATCTGCCATTTGCATTAATGTTTGGGTTGTTTTTTTTAAATTAACCATTTAAGGTCATTCTCAAGCAAATAATGAACGTGCAACTTCTCACTTGCCACGATATTGAAAAAGCCCAGGGCATTGGGAGTGCTGAATCTTTGACATTCTGTCATCGTCTGCCCCTAATGATGTGTAAGATATTTCTCCAATCTTACTCTGCCTTCAGTACTAATTAGAAGAAAATGAAAACCAGGCCATTTCTCGTCAACCTACCACCAACTCATTTATTTTGTAACCCTAGCAAAACAATCCCATTACATATAACAGCCAAACAGCAACTTTCTATAATCTCCATTTATTATTTGTTAAATAGGGTGAGTGTCTTAATTTGAACCTTTAAATACAGTTAACGGTCTATACGTTGTATCATTTAGTTACACATGACAATACATATTACCAAATTAAAGGCAATATTGAAATTAGCAATTACATATTAGTAACACATACTCCAATACATAACACATTTATTAAAATTTTCTGGGTCTTCATACTTTATTATGAGGGCATATTTATCTTTAAGAATTACACAAGTCCTTGAAAATGGTCAATACGATTATATATACATAGGTAATACAGGAAGTTAGAACATATAAGAAATACCTAAAGGGTTTTGTGTACTTCACACTGCGGAAGATACTATGCCCAGAACACACATAATGTTAGTGTTCCCAGATTTTTAAGTTGACAATAGACTAATGACATGCTTTGTTCTAATGAAGTTGCATCTTACTGGTTTCTTCTGAATATATATATTATATATATATATATATATATATATATATATATATACACACACACACACATATATATATACATAAACAAGAAAGCACTCATATTAGTTCACATGATTCCTAAACAAAACATACACCATATACACAAGTCAAAATGCACCAACCCCAATTAAAAAGAAAAATGCTATGGTAGTCGTCCTCAAAATTTCCCAACAACATAAAAACTAAGTATACTGCTGATTGTCTCCCCACCCAGGAGACTTAATGCTGCCGTTAGAGAATGGACACATTTGTTTGTTAATGTAGTAGTAGCAGGAGTAGTCATTGGATATCTTTTGTTCTTATGACAATCAAACCAGTATGGGCCACATTGTAGGTGATGGTGGCCCAGGCAAATTAAGTCTGATGGCCGCATAATGATGAAAGCACAATCGATATGTGTGGCCGTAAGTTAAGCAGTCAGCATATCAAGCTGGCGGTGGGACACTGCAGCACCCAATCTTCCACTGGAGAGGCAGATTGGGTGATTATGGAGCTCTGTAGCCCATGTGCTGATGTCCCAGATGGCCACTCTGGGTCTGCAATAGGTTACACATTCTCTGCTGAATATTACCATCTTGAAAAGGTTTGATTAAAAGGTTTACTATTTAAAACAATAACTACTTTTAAGGAAAGAATATTAATTGTATAGTTTCCAGTAGTAGCTAATATTGTTCTGACCTAAAATGCATTCATAATCAGGACCATGTATTTTAGACAAGAAATATCATTGGATCCTGTGGTTCACAGATTTTGCCTATGGAAGCTTATACTCTTTAGGACTACCTTGCTGTGAATGTTTTCTTATTTAAATCCTTAGGACTGTAATGGCTTCTAAAAGACTGCATCCCACCCAATACTGAATATTTAAGCGCTGTGACCAAGTTACCTAGATGACAACAAGGGGCACAGCCTCAGTTAGTATAGATTTAGCTTTATAAAGTAGGATAATAAGCACCAAATGCTTTGGTAGATTGCTAGACTACTTAACAGCTAAGTGCTCAAAGTTAATGGTTGATAATACTTTCAACACCATTTATCTCCTCTTCTCTTAAAAGAATACAAATTGGTTGCCCTTTTGTCGACATGCAGTCTTGAATTGCATTTCAGCTTAGCCTACTTTAATTACTAGTTGAGAACAGAAAATTATCACTGCATCCTATCTCCAAATAGGCAATCCAATGTCTACACATAGAAATGGAAACTATAAATGCAGCCATTATCACTCACAGATAAAATACCTTAGCAAAAAAAAACAAAACTGACAATGGATTTCAACTACACCCAATGTAAATAACGACACCACATTAATCTCTGTGCCATGGCCATGCAGATCCCATCTCTCCATGCTTAGATCATTTTACTTACTTGTAGGACAGTCGCTAAGGGTGGGCAACAGCTGTTTAAGCCTTTAGTGTCCTGGTGGTGAGCCCTGAATGGAGACACTAAGGCTGAAGTATGCCTCAAGGCTATGGAGCTACCAGCTGCTTCTTTCTTGAGACCCCTTACTTCTTCCTGTCCTGTTCCCAGCATCCCCACCAGAGCACATAAGTATGTTTTAGAGTTAGTAGGCTGAACCCATCAGTGAACCTAACCAAGGCTGATCATACTATGTATGGGAACTAAGGACATTGGGGGGGAGGGGGGAGTATTTCACCGCACCTCTAGGCTGCCCATTATACAAGTGGCACCACTCTGATAGGAGAACACCACAAGTACACAAGTAAAAAGGTATATAGGGCTTAGGGAAAATGTCCTGCTTTTATTTTAGCTAGCTTCATTTTTACATACAAAATACATTATTTTTTAAAAAATATTATGTACTATTACAAAATTTGAACCCTTTGGAATTATGCAATTATTGTCCATATTGAATTAATCATTCACAGTCTAATCTGGAAAAAAGTATGCTACTTAGCTACTCACTTCAACAAAAGCTAGTTGGAGTCAGGAGTTAGCAAACCTTGACCTTGAGGTTTTTTGGGTTTTTTTTAAAAACACTCAAACATTTTAAGTTTTTTTTTCTTAAGAAGCATCTGCTAATGTGAACCATGCTACACAAAAATCTCAGAAGACCTACAATCAAGAATTGTTGATTTGCCTAAAGCTGGAAAGGGGTACAATGTAATCACAAAAAGTTTACATATTCATCAGTTTGATAAATTGTCCATAAATAGAGACGATTTAGTACTATGGCTACTTTCCCAAGAAGTGGATGCCTAGCTAAGATGACTCCAAAGGCACAGTGCAGAATATTCAATGAGGTAATAAAGAACCCTAGAGTAACAGGTAAAGGCTAGAAGGAATCATTGTAACTGGTTGACATCTCCATTTATGAGCCTATGCAAAACATTGAACAGACATGGAGTCCATGGCAGGACACCACATAGCGGTTTACCTTAAGTTTGGCAAAGAGAACCTTGACACTAAACAGTGCTACTGGGTAAATGGTGTGTGGACTGATGAAACTAAGGTTGAATTGTTCGTGAAGAATACACAACAAAAGGACACCATATTCCAACATGAAAACATGATCCCAATGGTGAAGTATGGGCCTGGCTCCCAATCTCTGGGGCATAGTCGGGCAGGAATAATAATAATAATAATAATTAAAAAAAAAAAAAAAAAAAAGGACCTTCCCCAAACTGTTCCGACAAAGTTGGAAGCATAGCAAGTTTAGGTTACATTTTAATTCTTTCAGTTCTCCAGAATACTGCAAAGCCTTTTTTATTTACAGATTATTGTACTACATGTGCCTACATCATTTTAAAACGTTGGTCTACAAAGAATCTTGCGCATAATATGAAGTTTATTCACCAAAGGGAGAGCCGACAGAGGTTGTGGGACAGTTGTCTTTCAGTGACGACTTGTAGCTACATGCAAAAACATAGCACACACATTTTATTGGTATTGCTCAACCAGTTTCCCCGTGATAAACTAAATTTGATGGCCATTTAATAGAATACTCCGCACAAGAAAGTAAATACAATGAATGTGCGCGCATCTATGGATTTATTTTACATACCTGAAATTAGTATTTTTGTTTTAGTTATATAAAATTTGTAAGGTTGGAAAAAAGGTACAATTTATGAAAATTAAGCACATGCCAATTTTACTCAGGTGGTTAAAAAAAAAAATCCTTCATGTCTTGGGTAGGCAGAATAAACCCTGGGTCATTTGTGTACTCACGAAAGCCCTTTCCAATTCCAATTTTATTCTTAAAACTCTACATAGTACTCTAATCTTAATAAGCGGCCTCTTGTTGTGTGTTCTGTCCATGGGGTGAAATTGTCCACTGTAAGGTATTTATACGCAGCACAATCGTTTTTGTACAGTGTTAAGAGGGTATGCCTTTGGTGGCTCTAAGTAAATAAATTCAATTTAGCAACCACTTTTCACAGCTAAAACTCCGCACCCCCCTTATTAATTTTGTAGCTCTTTGTACTCTTTCCAATATAATCACATCTTTCTTATGCATTGGTGCCCAATATTGAACTGCTTGCTCTAAATGACTCCTAATGATTTCGTAGAAAGGCATAACCACATTTTCAGATCCCGCATTGCTTCTTAACATAGCTTTTAACACTTAAGAGTGCCCGCTGGGTACACATTACATTGCTGGCAAACAAGGCTCAGAACGGCAACAATGTACACTGTACATAGGGGTTTTACCCATGCTGTATTTCACTATGGCTGATAAATTGCTACTGTAATGTAGTGGGGCTACTGAAGAGAAAGTGACCAATTGGCATCTTCTTCAAGTAAAATTAAAAGCAAATGGCAACTACGATAACCTGCACCAAAAATAAATTATTGTAGGATTAGTAGGCTAGAACAAAAGGGAAAGTGTGTGAATCCTAACATTAAAGCATCTGACTCCATCACATGCACCCACCCACTGTAAACCCCCTTCCCCATAACCCACACAAAAAAAAGTCTGAATTTATTACATTTGTTTGCAAACCACAACTCCCCTCACCTCCAGGCATGATAGCAAAGAAGGCGCTGGGAGCTGTAGCCCTCAGAAGGTGGTGAACCAAAGAAACGTACAACCAAAAATGTAAATTTTATGCCTATATTTTGTTACTGTAGAATTATGTAAGCCATAAGGGTTATGGGCTTTTAAAAATATATATATATATATTTTTTTTTTAACTTTGGTGAATGCTTTGATGAGGAAAAAAAAAACACTAAAAAAAAAAATTTTTTTCAAACAACCGATTACCCATACACACGCTCATTCTAAATACAGAAATACAGTGGATATATGTAGTGGGGGCAAATAAAACTGGATTTTCAGACAGCATATACATATACATATAGTCAGACAACCAGTTTTACTATACTATTAATTGAACAACATAAATAATAATACACAACATAAAACATATGTAACACAAAAGGTAAGCAATGTTACTTTCTGACAGAGCAACCCATTTGATCAGAGGGTGTCAGTAGAATGAATTGATTACTCCTTTTTTCAATGGTACATTAAAAAAGTGAAAGTAGAAGCTGATGAAATGGCTGCGGTGTAGATGTATGCTGACTAAGGCTGCTGGGATGAGGCCGAAGCCGTCACAAATAACGCTGTGCAATCGATAATGAAAAGGCTTATTGCTTTTAATTAGATTGATTTCTGCAGTAAGTAAATAGCTTCCATTTGAATTGATTTACTAGTTTGTTATATAGGTGTGCAAGCTTAGTAAGTGAGCACACAATACACGTGCATAAATGATTAATAAACTCAGCCCATCAATAAAAATATTGAACGACTTCTAGTTAAAACCCAATATGGTCCAAAGTAGGATTCCACAACTCATTCACATGTGTCACCCATGATTTTTAAGAACATCAGAACATTTGTTTCAAACCACAAGTGAAGTGGACATTGGGGTTTATTCAATAAAGGGAGAATTGTGATTTTAGCACTCTTCATCACGTCACTAGTCATTACAAAGGGCCAAGCAGGTTTCTCCAGTTAGAATTGCTGAGCTGGCCCTGCCTAAGGCATACTTTAATGGGTGAGGAGGTGGCAAAACACAACTTTCCTGCAAACACTCCTGTCAACTTACCCTTTAGTGAATAGACCACAATATGCAGGCAGACAGATGAAATCCCACCGAATTAACTATACGTTAAAAAGTCACCTAAGCTCTTAAATCCTAGTTTGCTTTTGCATTGAATTATGTATTATGGAGGGCCAGCTCAGCCCTTATGGATGTTGGAATTGGCCAGTGCTGGCCCTAATGAACATTGAAGTGACAGATTTGAAACCACAACCCTCCTGCAAACTCACCCTTTAGTTAATAAGCCTCACTGTGTCCACATCAAAGAAGTTTATTTGCTAAAGCTGTGGTTTCAATTGTGGCTTGTTTTACATTACAAAGGGATAACCTTGGCGGATTTTACTTGAAAGAATGTGCAAGCTAGCCTGGTCAGTAATATGTATAAATTATATATGTCCTGAAAACATGGCTGATGTGGTCACCGTACTTGCGTTTCTGGTCTCCAGTAATCTGCAATCAAGTGGTCCAAGGAAGGAAAAGCAATGAACCGGCTACTGTAGCTCAAATTGCTGGAAAAGTCAATGCTGGTTCTGAAAGGTGTCAGAACACACAGTGCCTCTGGGTGTGTTGCCTATGTGGCTGATTAACCACAGAGCAGTTAGGGTGCCCATGCTGACCCCTGTACACTGTTGAAAGCGCCTACAATGAGCACATGAGCATAAGAACTGGACCATGCAGCAATGGAAGAGTATGGCCTGATCTGATCAATCACGTTCTCTTTTAAATTACCTTTAGAAAACATGGCACCAGGATGCATTCATGGAGGCCCCATCTCACAACTTTTAGGACTTAAAGGATCTGCTGCTAAAGTCTTGGTCCATGCCTTGACGGGTAAGGGCTGTTCTGGTGGCAAAAGGGGGACCTACACGATATTAGGCAGGTGTCTATAATGTTATGGCTGATCTGTGTACATATCATTGCATGCATCACAATTTCTAGAAAACTACCTAAAAAGGGACAGTTTAATGTCCCTGATGCCACCATTAAATATGAAGAAGGTATATTACTTTAATATGCATTGTTCAGAAAAGGGAAAAAAAAAGAGCCAAACCTGACATTGAAGCTACATCCCTGGTGCTGAAGATCTCCTGGTCCAGGAAAGCTTCCCCATTGAAATCAATGGAAGCAATTGCACTGACAAGAGGTATATCACATATATCACATGCAGGGAGATGCGTTTGGCTTAATAAATCTCCTGCATTCAAAATAACTAGGGAAGGGAAAATGCATAAAGGGAGGATTCTGCAGAATCCAGAATCACCCTATGCTTTTGAAAACTAACACCACATACATTTAAAGGGACCTCACAGTTATATGTATTAAACTGCATATAATGGCTGTATTGTTTCTTTAATAGAATAGGAATAATGTGACTATTCTGCTCACAATACTCTCCTTGGTAGAAGACTAGCAGCAAGTGACCTCTTTTACCAAATCAACAGATCTCTGCCAACATTGACATAAAACACTAACACGCTTTAAAATAAAAGGAAACTGACAGAATAACCTTAATGACTAAAGGAAGCCTCTGGCTTTCAATGCCTGAGGATGTTACACTATCTGTACGAGTCTGCATCATCTACACATTTCCATACAGTGCACAATACTTCACTTATTGCTGCACTACCGAGAACATATTTATTAACAACATCTTACATTCCCTTGTCAAATGTCTAAGTAGGGCTGAGAAAAAAAAGTCACATTTTCCAGAGCCAGGTTCATCTAAACATCACTCAGAGTCAGTTTAATGTATTCCAATTGGTAAGCCCAAATTAAGTTAGCCTTGGTATAGTCACTCCTTTCCTCTGAGGAAGAGGTCATTGACTATAAACAATGTTGTAATAATCATAGTTTTAGGTTGTTTCTAATTACCTAATATCAGTTAACGGGTGATTATAGCACAACGCGGGGGAAATTAGAGATGCTTAGTTGTGAAAACTCTTAAGGGTTCATTAACCCATAAAGGTAAAATCTGCATACAATATAGAAAGCACACAACCGCTGGATGTCACTTTATATTATACCTTGATTTTTTAAACCAAATACATAGAGGGCTTTATCAGAATCCCCTCTATACTACGATATACGGAGGGGGTGGTGTGTTGTAGCACCTACAGAACTTGCAAAAAAATACTTTTAACATGCATTAATTCATTGGTGGAGCTATAATGGACTGCCCTTTATTATTTTTTAAGCTTTCTATAAATGGCTATAATGGTAAACCTTTAGAACTTTTTCCTCAGTTTAAAAAAAAAATCTGTATAGAATAGTACAGAAAAGAAAATCCCAAAATAACCCACAGATATTTAATCATTACCATGCTGTCTTTGAGTGTCTGGATATTAGGTATTAAGGTAACCCAAATTTATTGCAAATACACAGACAGTTATGCAGAAGATCTGAGCAGTTTAAGAAGATGGAGATCAACTTGACCTTCTATGTTATGCATATTAAATATTCAAAAAAGGGACATTTGCTTAGCCTTTACATTATCCAGGTGTCTAATTTAAATTTTGTCAAACACGAGAATTGCTTGTGCTTTATTTTACTCTTCTGAGAAAAAGAATTGGCAATCACAGCACAAATTATTATTAGAAAGTTGAAGACTCTCACCAGTAAGCCGACACGACAGAATACATGAACGTGCCGCTGCAAAACATGTCAATTAAGTCTATTATATGTTTTCATATAATGTGATGAGACATTAGCAACATCAAACATTTCAAGTAATAGTAATCTTTACTTTACTTACAAAGCAAAAAACATTCAGAGCTGACGGCTCATTGAAAGCAATGGGAATAGCAATAGCCAATCACATGTATGCCATTGGAACTCGGATCACTTTCTACCATATATGCAATTGGCTGCTTCTACTCACAACGATTTCAATAATACCTCAGCTCCCATTGACTTCAATGGGAATGCTACTGAGCATGTGCTCCTCCCGTTTGCACTTCCTCGTTTCAGTAGCGATGGTCAGTGGATATTGTGTTTAAGCCCATACGTCCCAATGGTTCCTGGTTATTTTTGTAGGACAGTCCCAATTTTTCATTTTCTTCATGGGGTATGTGACCGCGTCCTTCCCTCCCCAGCCATAAGGCCTGCAGGAGGGCCGGACTTCTTGGAACAATCACTTAGAGAAGGGTCTTTTTGGGGACCCGGCTCCACCTTGGCTTTTCAGTGTCAATACAAACACCGTGTACCATGTCAATCCACTGTTTATATCAATAAAAATTCAATATAAGTGAAAGAAAAAAAAAAAACACACCCACACATGCTCTGTGCAAAAAAACGTGCAATTGTGCAAAATTGGGCAAAAAAAAGCTATTGTCAGGAACCAATTTTTCGCTGCCTGAACCATGGCTTTTTTAATACCTGTGGTGTTTACATCTGCAACCACTAGTGGCCACCCTCCACCCTCTGGAGCACTCAGAACTCAGGTGTGCCTTGTTACCTGGGTTGAGCCCTAGTCTACATCCAGCTGGGCCTTGTTACCTGGATTACCCTGCCTTTATGAACCTGCCCTGCCCTTCAGTCAGGGCCTTTGTATTGAAGTCTATGGACTTTCCTGCTGTGGCTCTGCACCGGTACTGTTCCTGGTTCCCTGCTTTGTGTCCTTCCAAGTGGACTCCCTGCTTTGTGTCCTTCCAAGTGGACTCCCTGCTATTGTGTCCTTCCAAGTGGACTCCCTGCTATTGTGTCCTTCCAAGTGGACTCCCTGCTATTGTGTCCTTCCAAGTGGACTCCCTGCTATTGTGTCCTTCCAAGTGGACTCCCTGCTATTGTGTCCTTCCAAGTGGACTCCCTGCTATTGTGTCCTTCCAAGTGGGCTGTGTGCCTTTCGTACCCTTCCAAGCGGGCTGTGTGCCTTTCGTACCCTTCCAAGCGGGCTGTGTGCCTTTCGTACCCTTCCAAGCGGGCTGTGTGCCTTTCGTACCCTTCCAAGCGGGCTGTGTGCCTTTCGTACCCTTCCAAGCGGGCTGTGTGCCTTTCGTACCCTTCCAAGCGGGCTGTGTGCCTTTCGTACCCTTCCAAGCGGGCTGTGTGCCTTTCGTACCCTTCCAAGCGGGCTGTGTGCCTTTCGTACCCTTCCAAGCGGGCTGTGTGCCTTTCGTACCCTTCCAAGCGGGCTGTGTGCCTTTCGTACCCTTCCAAGCGGGCTGTGTGCCTTTCGTGCCCTTCCAAGCGGGCTGTGTGCCTTTCGTGCCCTTCCAAGCGGGCTCTCTGTCTGTCGTGCCCTTCCAAGCGGGCTCCCTGCCAAAAGACTTATTACCTGTATTTTATTTTGCCATACGTCCGGTTACTTGCTTAGACTATATTACCCTTATTTGCTGGTCCTGTTATATACATGAAATACACTGCATTACCTGGATTTCTGTTTGTGGTGTCTTTGTTTGCATAATCATGCACCGTGGGTTACATACTGAACCCCAAGTATCCCCTGCGCATGGGCTCCTACCCGACCTGATCACCCGAGTCCTGACAGCTATACACAAAAGCACTCACAGTAAAAAAGTTTTTACAACTTTTTTTGCAGGTCAGGAACTATGGACTTGGCTCAATAGACCAGAGCAAAATGAAGACTGAGTGTGTAGGATAAATCACATTCATCAGAAGCAGGGCATGATTAGTTTAACAATGGAGTAAGAAATTCCATTTTACAGTGCTCCTGAATATGTTGGTAATAGTTATTACTACTCAGATGTAGGTCCCCTTTTTATATGAATAGCCATTATCATAAACACAGACCACACAGTAATCCTGGCCATCCACCATACATATGTACTATAGGGCAGCGTTTGCATTCATAATCCTTCACAGTTGAAGAAGCATACCTATTCAGTTATCAGCTGATCTGACCTAAATGAACACTCATGAACACTGGTTTGGTAGAGTGGGGAATAAAGTACAAGTCTTGAACATGCAAATAACCTCAACTAATCCACTCGCTGATCAGCCACTCGTTGACATATATCAGAGAAGAGCCAACATAATTCAGCCTATTAAGGAAGAAATCAGCAGTTTGAGGTTTCAGGAAACAGATCATTCAATCACGTATAGAGTAAACTGTAAAAAACTATCATGGATGAATCCAATTCTAAAACCACATTATTCACATAGTCTATAGTTGACAAAATGCTTCTTATATATTTTAAAAGATAATACAGATTTTATAGCCAGAAAATGTTGGCCTTGCTTACAAGCTTACTGTTTAAGGCAGAGGTTGACAAATATAGTTTATACCTAGGAGCCATTTTTTTTTTCTTTCATTACAAACACACACACACATATACATTCTAACACACAGATACACCAAATACTTACACACAACTCTTCTGCTGCCTGCTCCCTCACGGTCCTTACGCGCTGAATGAGTGAGTGCCGACAAATGACGCTTAGACACTATCAGTGTGCTGAGACTGAGGGAGCTGCGGCCAAGTGTATGTCGCTGATCTGAATTTTTTTTGTCACCATGAAAGGCCTGAGGTTTGTCAGGCCATGGTTTAGAAAAAGATAAGAAAATATAGGCTGTTCCTCGGTACACTATATAACCTAATTATTGAGTTTAGGCATTTCAACCACACCCATAGACCAACATTAGCAGTAGAATGCATCCTTCTGAATTTCTGCCCTGATCCAATATAAGTGCTATTATCGTTAAGTGAAATCATCTAGGAGAAACAGCTCAGCCGTGAAGCGGGGCTTTGTTCCAGCAAAGGATAATTTAAGGCTACAGAATACATCAACATTTTAGACAGCTGTATTTGTGCAGAATGTAGGAAAACATGCAAGCCAAAATATACTGTATTTGCAGCATGCTCACGCTGTTTGGTAGGCCTCGTATTATACATTTGTATTATTTGAGCCTGAGACTAGCTTAGCGCACCGACATTTTTTCTTTTCCCTGTTTGCACATATTTGAGGTTGTTGGCTCCTCATCCGTCTGGTTGCAGCTTGCTGTCCAGGGGTTAAATGGGAGGAGGTTTAATTGCACCTCCCCCAACACATTAATAAGGTTTTGGTAGCAGTATAAACTGCTTTGTGTGCCCACTATGTAGGAGGTGAGAGTAGGATCTCACCCTATTGAGAGTGTGCCTTGACGTGTCGGGTGAGCTTAATTATGCTTTGGCCAATTCATATAACCAAAACCTCTCATTTATATTATGTTTATATATTTGTTGCCAACTTTATTAGGGTGAGAAGCGCAGACAGTATTTTGTTTTTCAAAATATATGGTATACCAACTAAAATACTTTAGAATCCTCCTAAATAGTCAGCAATACCACTTCTAGAAATATATATATATATATTTTTTAATGTATAAAACGAGATATTACCTTTAAAGTTCTCAAGTTCCTTCCTGTAAAAAAGAAAGACATAATCAGAGCTACAAAATACATATTAAACCCTTGCAGAAATGCATTAAAAAAATGTTTTACTTACACACAACCCCCCCCCCCCAACAAAAACAACTAAACAAAACCCTCACCTTTCCAGTGACTACATTCAGAAATGGTAAATGGAAAGGTTTCTAATTATGTAAGAAATGTACTAAATTTGCATATTAATAATATGGTAAAAATGCTGGAGTCTGATGGTAACAAAAAATGAAAAAGCCATGTCTGGATCATGCCATCTTTCCGGGGAATTCAGCATTTTTCCTGATCCTGCCCACTAAACATACATTACATTTTAATTTATGTGAGAAGAATACAGACTTATTTTATTTTGGTGAAAAAAAGTCAAATTCATTAATACCATTTTTTTCCCTATAGAAGACTTATTAGATCTGAGAACAAATTAATGCCTCAATATGAGATGAAATTGGAATAAAATTGAAAAAAAAGCAACAATGCAATAATTGTATTAGCCACCCAATGTGTATATGTGACATACCATACTCAATAAAACTTGTATGCAACTAAACTACCAGATAACCGACACGTGGGAAATCACGGGAGTTGACAGCCACAGTTGATATAATATTTTCTGTGTATATACAAACAGGGCAAATATTTATTTATGTATATACAGACAAGTAAAAAGCATACATCTGTTGTATATAGAAATGTCAGCAATTTTCAAATAGAGTTCAACCAAGACATGTATACTAATGCAACTTGATTAAGTAAAGACATTGGGGTCCAGAGTTTTAAAGATGACAACTTGTCTTATCACATTAGCTAATGAAATGTTCCAGTTGACTGTGCCATTGTATTGGTTGCCATGATAAGATCACCCTTCAAATATGCACCAGATCATCTTTCATACATACCCTCAATAAAAGGCAGGGATCATTAGTTACCCCCTCCCCACAGATAATTACATCATCTAACGAATGCACAAGGAATGACAAGTACTACAAAACTTCACAGAAGCCTAGCAAAGAGCTTTCACACCCATACAAAGATTTCTTTGCAGACAAAAAAGAACAGGGCAAATCCTTCATTATGAACATGAAGCCTTTTCTCTCTAGAAGTGCCATAATTTAACAGAGTGAACACAAAAAAAAATACTGGGTGTGAATGAGAGAATGAAAGATGCCAGATTTTATGATTAAAAACAAGCAGTCTAGGAATTATTAGTGCTATAAAATGCAGCATCCCAATATAAGGAAATTTTGGGAGGGTAGGTTTAAATATCAAATGTATTTTGTATTTCAGCAGACGTGATGGAAGAAAAAGAAAAAAAAACAAAAAAAAAAACACAAAAAGCTTTGGAGACTAGAATTATCTCACTTCCTGCGTTTCTCGGGCCTCATTGTAACTATTCTAATCTTTTGCACAAAGCACAACGTACTGTGAATTAGCTAGACAAAGTGTGTCTAAATTTACCACAAGCTTCCCAATCATCTCTATTATAGGCCAGAAAGGAATGAATGTGTGGGAGCAATTGTAGGGTACAGCATTTTGCGAATGTTTCTATACTTGGGTTATGCAGTAATGAAGTGCCCATTATTGGAGCAGGGCAAACTTTTCTTACTCTTAACAGTGGCAAACCATGGAGTACATATCCCTTAATGGTGTCAAATAGCATATAGATTTTTTTTTCATTTTACTTTACATTTATAGAGCACCAGTGCATGCAGTAGCATTAAAACACCAAAAATATTAATACTGACAATATAAAAAAAACTTTAGTTTTTATTTTTTTAAATATTCTAATCCAGGGCTCGACAAATCCCAGGCGCCAGGTCGCCATGGCGACAGAGAATTTTGTCCTGGCGCCTAGGTTTTGTCAGCCTCTTACATCCATAAAAAAATGTGGATGTAAGAGGCCGAGTAACCACACGGGGGCGCTGCTGATGCTGTCTGCCCAGGAGTCTGGGCAGACAGCACAGCCACTCAGAGCCCGCTCCGAGCCTGAGATCACTCCCACGGAGTGATCCTGTAGGCTGAAACCTCGGTTGCTGCAAAACCAGCAATCGTGTTATCAGCTGCCACAGGCAGCTTCAGGGAAGGGGGTTGTGTCTTGATTGGTTCCCCACACAAGTGTGGGGACCTGACCCAACACCCCCCTGCTGCCTGATCGCTCCATGAGAGCGACAGTGCAGCGTTAACCCCTTCAATTACGCGATCGCGGCATTTAGGGGTTAATTCCCGTTTTGTACGGGGCAAAAACGAGCCCCCACAAGCCCTTTGATGATTCCTGTAGGCATGGAAGCCTACAGCAGTCATCAGAGACTTCCCCCTGCAATGACTGGTCTATAGACCAGTAATTGCGTCCCAGCTGCCAGAGGCAGCTTCAGGGACAGGGGAGAAGGTTCTTTGGTCTCCACATGAGTGTTGACACCAGCCCCAACACCCCCCTGCTGCCTGATCGCTCCATGAGAGCGACATTGCAGCGTTAACCCCTTCAATGCCACACTTGTGTATGACACATTCGTGGCATTGCAGGGGTTAACATTTTTCCCCACAAGCTTGTGGGGACTAAATATCAGTCAATGCTGTGCTCCAATGGAGCATCAGCATCAAAAGAGTTAAAAAAAATATAATTAATAATAAAAAAAAACCAGCACTAACCTGAAAGTCCAGGGTGCTTCCAGGTCAAACACTGTGAGTTTAGTAAGTGGGCTGATGATGATGATCTGATCACTCCTAACCAACTGTTAGTTTAAAAAAATCCTGGCTCCTAACTTTTTTACCTGGCGCCTAGATTCACAACAAATTTGTCAAGCCCTGTTCTAATCACTACCTACACGAAGTGACACACAATAACATACTTGCACACACACCTCTAACTTTGGTGGCTGAGAACAATGGGGTCCAGGAGTACCTCCACATACAGTAACAAACCTACTGGCTGAGACATGGGGAGTCCACTGGTCAAGACCTTGGGGCGAGGGGCTTGGCGGTGCTGGCAATGCACGGTCCTCCCTTACCCCAGTGATAGTAAAAATGGTTAACAGGGCATGTTGCACGAATACCAGAAAATCTAGGCCAGATGCTGCCAAAATAAATATCTGGAAACCTGGCCCTGACCTTTCATTAAATCCATTAGCGCCCTGCTCTAAAACACAGACACTGTTGCATCTTTATCAATGAGGTGACAAATACATACAAAAAAGACTTAACCTACATCACAAAATTCAATAAAAAAAATTCGAATGTTAGTTATTTGACAAATAGTATAAATTGCAATTCAGGAGCTTCGGGAACATGACAGAAGACCAGAAAAAAAAGTTTACAAAAAAGTAAAATCCTTTGAAAACAATAAATACACCATATGACCAAAGCTATATCGACACTTCACCATGAAACCTATATGAGCTTGTTAGACACCCCATTCCAGTTCCTCCTCACTCTTTGGGGCTGTAACAGCCTCCATTCTTCCGGGAAGCCTTTCTATAATATTTTGGAGTATGTCTGTGGGAATTTATGCCAATTGAGCCAAAAAAGCATTTGTGAGGTCCGGCACTGATGTCGGACGAGAAGGCCTGGCCCCTAATTGGTGTTCCAATTCATCTCAAAGGTGTTCGAATGGGTTAAGGTCAGGGTTCCCCATACTAGTCCACACGGTCAGAAACATACAGTTGCCTTAAATGTCTTTGTTTGATGTAGCATTTATACAGCTGTTAGCAATGGGTGTGCCAGACACATCTAAACTCAATTAGGAGGAACGTCCACATGCTTTTGGTCATATATAGTGTTTCAATAACCCAACACCCCAATGCTTCCATATGGTATTCATTTTAAGCCAAAATGACACTACTAAAGCTACATGTTTAAAGGTCAATTATCAGGAAGCAGGAACGGAGGGATTCCTTGCATTAGTACATCCGAAAGTGAACAAAAGGCTTAGACAGCGGCCATCCATGTGATTTGATATGTTTCCGTTTTCTCATGAGAGCATACTGCAAATGCATAATTTTTATCATCAGTATTCAATATGCCAAAAGCTAACCAATGTTAATTCAATTGTGTTGAAAATGTCAGTTTTTCAGGTCGCCCTATGAGCAAACGTACATTATATGAGAAACAGCCTGAAGCCATGTTTCACTTTTTTCCTAGATTAAGCACTGTTAAAATGAAGATGTGAACATGCCCAGATTAAACCAGGAAACTAAATCTTATGAGGATTTAAAAAAATATATATTTTTTTTAACTAGGTCATTACAGAATTTTGTGTAACTAACCACTTTCTATGATTTGTTTTATCCTTCTATGTTTGGAAATCCTCGTCACAGCTACCTACAGTAAACCTAGGAGCACAGACCACTGGAGTTATTCACCCTGATAAACCTATCCAAGGGTCCAGCTCTAATATGAGATGCCAGAGGCATGGCCTCCACGCTATTGGGATCATCTCAATAGCATGGAGGCCAAGTCTCTGGAATCTCATATTAGGTTAGGAACTGAGCTGTTGATAGGGCCAGATTCCTGTAAACAGGAGATGCCACGGGTAGTCAGCCAAAGCCAGGTTCGGTACACAGAGCAGGATATACAAAAAAAAGGCAGAGAGTAGTCAAACCTAGCTACATGAATCAGATTTCCCAGGAAATGGGAACACCAAAAAAACAACAACTTTGTGACAAACTGGGGACCACACCAGGGTGCCTATATACAGCAGTTCTGGTATTTTAATCCTGGTGCTGGGTCTGCCCACCACAGATGTGCCCCCCAGATGGTTTGTAGGATTTACAGTTAAAAGGACTGTCATGTCACCGATCCCTTGGAACAGTATTTGTGGAAAGGTCAAACGCTGTATTACATTGGTTTAAGAATATCACCACCAGTGTTAAATATGTTAAGGCGTCAAACAATTTTGTTATATTGCTGCTGCAAACGTACAATATTACAAAGAATGACTACATTTCTTCAAAAAACATGTATTTTGAGTGTTTTGGTTTTGCTTAAAAATTATACACACACAAATACTTAGTATCACCGTTGAAACAAAAGATAAACAATGGCACTTTTCAATTCAGACCATACTCTGGTATTTTGTCATTTGTATCATAAAATACACTTTTTTGGCAGAAAACATGCTTAAATGCATACATAAGTGTCAACAATGTAAGCCTGTACCTAAACAGTTGTATGTTGGTGTGGCATTAGACAAGTGAATATGGTTCAATAACAGCTATGTTTAATTCATATAAAACATTTCCATATCACCATGGAAGAAATGCAACTGTAATGTTTGTTTCTAGATTTAGATCACTAACCTCTTTATCTTCTTGTAGTTTTCCAGCTGCACATACTGGATTTGCTTGTATCTCTGCAGCTCGCACTGCTCACACAACTCCTCCAGCTCAGACAGGCGTCTTTCAACATCTTCAAAGCTATCTTCCAGCATAACTGCTTGGGGAAAGGACAACTGTTAGAGGTAGTATTAGGACAAGGGCTTAATGACTTAGGAAAGGGAGTATAATGACATAATAGACTGGAGGTATCCGTTCCTTTTTACACCCAGTTTGTAGGCCAATCTGTCTTAACTTTTCTGTAACAAGCTGGTGTTTACATACATTAGAATGTTAAGACACACACACAAAAACAAAAACAAAAAAAAAAAAGTGGCATAGGAACCCACTGGAGACTTCAGCTTTTATAATGGTTTGGTATGGCCTCCAGACCTATTGCTTTTAAATGGATGGGAGCAATTTCTGCATGGGGGGGGTATCTTCATAAACCCCTGTCCACACTGTTTACCAAGCCAGTGCTGAATGGCAACAAGTATATTATATGCAAGGAGATGTATTCGCACTCCAGAGTGGAAAATAGCCGGGGACTGGGGCAAGTGTATATGGGGTTATCCTTACTTACCGCTATACATACACCTTTCCCCTATGTCATTTACCTATACGCTTTCGGTTTCAATTCAGTCTCACTTTTAAAGAGGGTCCCCACCTGTCTTCCACTGTGATTTCTACTTCTCATGC
Source organism: Sceloporus occidentalis (assembly GCA_023333645.1). NCBI lineage: Eukaryota > Metazoa > Chordata > Lepidosauria > Squamata > Phrynosomatidae > Sceloporus > Sceloporus occidentalis. Next base: position 29,141 of record JALMGF010000186.1, on the reverse strand, counting down.
TTGCTTGCAAGATCTCTTAAGATCTGTCCCCATCCTCTGGAATGCCCTTCTCTCATTTATCTGACCCCCCCCCCCGTCTTCAGTCCGTCAGACATTAATATGTAGTTGGTCCCTCCTCTGCAGCTATAACAGCTTCCACTCTTCTAGGAAGGCTTTCCACAAGATTTTAGAATGGGGGTTTCTGTGGGAATTTTTGCCCATTCATCCAGTAGAACATTTGTGAGGTTAAACACAGATGCCAGACAAGAAGGCTTGGCTTGAAATCTCCATTTCAGTTAATACAGAAGGTGTTCAATGGGGTTGAGGTCAGGCTCTGTATTTTGCAGTCTTGTTCTTCCACACCAAACTCATCCAACCATCTCGTTATGGCCCTTGCTTTCTGCACTAGGGCACAGTCATGCAGGAATAGAAAAGGACCTTCCCCAAAGCATAGCATAGTCCAGGGGTGTCCAACCTGCGGCCCTCCAGCTGCTGCAGGACTACATCTCCCATACTCCTCAGCCTCCTCATGCTGAAAGAGCATTATGGGAGATGTAGTCCTGCAGCAGCTGGATGACCGCAGGTTGGACACCCCTGGCAGCGTCCAAAATGTTTGGTATGTTGAAGCATTAAGATTACCTTCGCTGGAAGTAAGGGGCCTAGCACAACCCCTGGAAATCAGCTTAATACCATTATCCCTCCTCCAAAAACTTTTTGGGGACAATGCAGTCAGGCAGGTAACACTCTCCAGGCATCCCCCAAACCCAGGCTCGCACATCAGACTGCCAAACAGAGAAGAGTGATTCGTCACTCCACAGAACACGTTTCCACTGCCCAGAGTCCAGTGTCTGCGTGCTTTACACCACTGCTTGGCATTGTACTTGGTGATGTGATGTGAACACCTGGAGTCAATCATTCAGTGGTGTGACCCAATACTTTTGTCCAGATAGCAATCAGCAGTTTTCTTTTTACTCTAGGGGAACCCTGCACTTTTAAGTGTAAATTATGGCTTTTTTTGTTAAAAGGGAGCCTTCTATATACACTTAAACACAAGAGACATCCGCATGACAAGCTAATAGAAGGCTGCTCGTTGACTTTGCATTCTAAAATATTTTGTAAGTCAGGGCTTGACAAATTTGTTGTGAATCTAGGCGCCAGGTAAAAAAGTTAGGAGCCAGGATTTTTTTAAGCTAACAGTTGGTCAGGAGTGATCTGATCATCATAGCCCACTTACTAAAATCACAGCGTTTGACCTGGAAGCACCCTGGACTTTCAGGTCAGTGCTGTTTTTTTTTTTACTCTTTCGATGCTGATGTTCCATTGGAGCACAGCATTGACTGATATTTAGTCCCCACAAGTTTGTGGGGACAAATGTTAACCCCAGCAATGCCACGAATGTGTCATACACAATTGTGGCATTGAAGGGGTTAACGCTGCACTGTCGCTCTCATGGAGCGATCAGGCAGCAGGGGGTGTTGGGGCTGGTCTCCACACTCATGTGGAGACCAAAGAACCCTCTCCCCTGTCCCTGGATCTGCCTCTGGCAGCTGGGAAGCAATTGCTGGTCTATAGACCAGCCACTGCAGGGGGGAGTCTCTTTGATGACGACTGTAGGCTTCCATGCCTACAGGAATCATCAAAGGGCTTGTGGGGGCTCGTTTTTGCTGTTGCTGGTCTGCCTGGGCTTCCAGGCAGACCACCAGCAGCAGAGTCCCGTACAAAACGGGAATTAACCCCTAAATGCCGCGATCGCAGCATTGAAGGGGTTAACGCTGCACTGTCGCTCTCATGGAGCGATCAGGCAGCAGGGGGGTGTTGGGTCAGGTCCCCACACTTGTGTGGGGGCCCAATCAACACACAACCCCCTTCCCTGAAGCTGCCTGTGGCAGCTGAAAACACGATTGCTGGTTTAACAGCAACCGCGTTTTCAGCCTACAGAATCACTCCGTGGGAGGGATCTCAGGCTCGGGGGCGGGCTCTGAGTTGCTGTGCTGTCTGCCCAGACTCCTGGGCAGACAGCAGCAGCGCCCCCGTGTGGTGACTCAGCCTCTTACATCCACAATTTTTTCTGGATGTAAGAGGCTGACAAAACCTAGGCGCCAGGACAAAATTCTCTGTCGCCATGGCGACCTGGCGCCTGGGATTTGTCGAGCCCTGTTGTAAGTTTTATTTTCAGCTGTCAAAGCATTTTTGAAGATCCTCTGTCCCTGCTATACTATATTCAGTCGGTACACAAGGAGGAAGAGTTACTATGAATGAAGAACCACAAACTGCCAAAGGACTTAAAAAGGTATCACGTACAGTCATAATGTTTGCATTAAGAACGGCCCTGCGTTTCCATTTCTTAAGCCGATGACAACTTTAGTAAATCATTACCCTACTGTATTTTGTTAGCCCTGTACCAAAGCACTATGTCACACCTCCCTAGAAACCGGTTGTTCAGATGTCCATTATCAGCATTTAGCGGGTCAGATATTCTGGTTATATCAGAGTTACTGAAGCAGGAATAAGGGAAGGTAAATTGCTCTGCAACGGTGATTTGGTTAAAAAAAACCACAACCGGTCAGTTAATTCCATGAAACTGCTTTTCTTACACTATTTTGTAATGGCTTAGAGAATTTTATCTGCTCCAGTCTTTAAATCTCTGCACAGCATATCTCAACCTTGAGCACAGTTTACAAGTCAAGACCCAATTACAGCAGAATAGGAATAAAGAATTCAAAATATATATGAGGCCATAACACAGAAGCAGAGCTTCTAAAGCAGTTTCATGCAACAGGTGAAGATGATGCTGTGAACTAGTCAACACTAGGTCGTTTATCACTCTGTAAACAATGCATATCATGCATTGAAATCAGGCCTTCAAAGAGTCTTCAAAGATGAGACATTTTGTAAACCTGAGGTACTGCTTGCCCTGGTGACACCAATACATAGATAACCGGATCATATGTAACGTAACCGTTATAGCAGAGCCCCCTTTACCTAATGTATTGGTTTGCCTTAGTCTGTCGGTCCTAGTTTTGTCATATGCCTTGAATGTGTTGTTTTGGTTTTTTTTTTAAAATAAGCCATTTAGCGCTTTCTGGTTGTGCATTAGCCAACATATATTTCAGAAAGTGCCTAATTTTCACTATTTAAATAATGTTTTTGGTACATTTTAAATGTTTATTGGATTGGGTACAGTTTACATTTGTATAATATAGAAACAAAAATCGCACACTAATAAAAATATTCTCATCACAAACTTTTGATAAACCAACATCCAAAAGTTTAATGCAAAACTTGGCTATACACTTTTCTCTACAAAGAACTGCAAGCCAAGTTATCGTGATAGTACAGAAGAAACTTAATGATGTAATGTTTATGGGGGGCGGGGCCGGCGCCGATCCAAGATGGCTGCATAAGACCGCAGCTCTGTCCACCGTCTCGGGACTTTACTCACTTAGTTTCCGCTGCCGCGATTATGGGGAAGTCGAACCGCTCGGCCGGTACCCCTAAGGCTCCCAGCACCCGGGAGAGACCTCTGGCGCCTTCCGTGAGGCACTTTTTCCGGGGCTCCCAGGACTCCGACTCTCGAGGCCATGCGTCCAAGATGGCGCCTTCTCCCTCGAGTCGAGCGAGCGACTGCTCCGACGACGTCTCGCTAGACCGGGACGCCGCGCTATCCGATCCTCCGGTGGAGTCACTTACCTGGCAGGACGCCCTGAAGCAGCTACCCACGAAGGCGGATCTGGTCTCGGTGATCGACTCCGCCTTGGACCAGGCCTTACAGGGAGTTCGAGCTGATCTCTCCGCGATCAAGCAGGATGTTCAGCACATTGGTGACCGTGTCGCTACGTTGGAGGAAGATCATGTCAAGACCTGTGAGGCGGTTGATGCCTTATCGGCTATGCACCGTGGCCACTCAGAACTTTTTACTGCCCTGCACCGACAGCTTGAGGACCTGGACAACAGGGGACGGCGCAATAACTTACGCATCAGAGGCCTACCTAAATCGGTCTCCGCGGCTGACGTCCGTAAGACACTGCAAGTTTTAATTAATAAGCTTCTCCAACAGCCTGAGGATACCCCGATCCGCTTCGACAGGGCTCACAGGGCACTCCGTCCGAAAGGTCCCCCTTCGGCACCCCCGAGGGACGTGGTGTGCTGTTCACACGAGTACTCCGTTAAGGAGGCTGTGCTGAAGGCGACTTGGATTTCGAGGGGGACCAGATCAAAATTTTCCAAGATCTCTCCCCGATCACCCTGCAGAAGCGTAGAGCGCTTAAACCCGTCACAGCGGAGGATGTCCTCACCCTTCATCATCACAGCGACCTGGAGTTTTTTTCTCACTCACCTGGATCTTCCAGCCATTCGCCTCCCGGACTGGGAACTTTCCGCTGAGGTTCCGCAGCAGCTCACCGAAACGGCCAGGTCCTGGACGGCCCCGGTGCAACGCAGGAAGAGGTCTCGACGGGCCGCGACTACAGAGACGGCGGCCGACTGAGACCCTTGAGTGTCTGGCTTCACTACCAGTTTTCCGTCCTCTGCCGAGCTCCTGAGCCCTGGCTGGTGGACGCTTTTCGATGGGGTTCTCTGCCGGTCCGGGTGGTGAGTTGGTGTCATCTTCGGCTCCCATGTCTGTGCTCTCACGCCCGTCGGGGGTGAGGCACTCTGGACATTGCCATATTGACTCTTCGGACTTCGGCATTTTTCTATATTTTTCGTTCCTCGTTCGCTCGTCCGTTCCGGTTTTCCGTTATACACGCGTCGTCGCTCGTGCACCACACTACATTTTTTGTCTCCGCTCGGCTAAGTCTGGGTGGCCCCCCTCTCCTAGTTCGGTTGGGTCCCCTGGAGATTGTGGGGGTCTGACTCTCACCGGTCTAAGTTCTGCTCGCTGCCACATTACATTGTTTTCTTTATTTTTCTTTTTTGCTCCTTTCACACATCCATGTCATTACCCAGCAGGGCGCTTGGCGTCCTTGGCCCGATGCTTTGGGTCCCGGGTTCTTCTCCCCATAGCGGTCCTTATGTTTCGTCTCAGTCCCGTTGACGGGGACGTATAGTTCTTCCCTGTCACCTGTGCTTTTAGGGACCGTCCCGGTCCTTCCTTTCTTTGCCCTCCTCGGCAACCCCCCCCCCCAGAGCCTTCCTGTCCCTGTGTGGACGGTTGATTTGGGCCTGCTCGCAGTCCCCGTGCTCACCCTGCATATTGCAGCAGCAATCTCACTAGGGATGTTGTCCCTTGCATCGCACCACACGTTACACACACTACACACAGTTTGGTTTATGTTTTGTTTTATTGGTTTGTTTGCTTGTCCCAGGGCTCCACGGTTTCAGATGTGCTCTTCCCGGTGCTCTCTCAATATACTGTATGGCTCCTCAATCTCTTAACTTGGTCTCGTTGAACATCAGAGGTCTCAATAAACCCCAACAGCGTTCCAAACTCCTAACGTTTCTCCATTCCTTTAAGACACATATTGCCTTTGTGCAAGAAACGCATTATTCTGCTAACAGGGAATTCCCTCTTTTAAATAGACACTTCACTCACTCATTTCTGTCCAGCTCCCCTTCCTCTAAAACCAAGGGGGTGGCTATCCTCATCCATAAGTGCATTCGCTTCCGACCCTCTGAGACGTGGAAGGACACTGAGGGCCGAGCTATCTTCGTCAAGGGCTATGTGGGCTCTCATAGAGTCACTGTGGCAAATATATATGCCCCTAATAGTAATCAGGCCCGTTTTGTTACTTCGATCCTGTCCAAATTGGCTGATTTCCAGGAGGGTATTACCATCTTGGGGGGGGACTGTAATATGGTGTTGGACCCTAAGATTGACACTTCCTCGGGGAGTTCCCATGTTCCCTTTTCTATGATTCGTAAGGTAAACCATCAATTGCGTTTGAACCAGTTGGTGGATGTATGGAGAGCCCTCCATCCCACTGTGCGGGATTATACCTATTTTTCCCCTAGTCACTGTAAATATTCGCGCATAGACGCCTTTTTTCTGTCCCACTTCCATTTGTCGCTCCTGTGTTCGGCTAGCATTGGTGTGGCTACGATTAGTGACCACGCCCCGGTTTTTATGAAGCTGGCTCTCTCGGGCCTCCCCAGGACCAAATGGCATTGGCGTCTCAATGAGAACTTATTGAGTGACCCCCACCATGTTTCCCAATTGTCCTCTCACATTACACATTATTTTGCAGAGAATGTCACCCCTGACGTTTCGCTTCCTACGATTTGGGAAGCGCATAAGGCGGTCTTGCGGGGCCACCTGATTAAGTTGGGTGCTTCCGTTAAAAGGAACCGCGCGGCCACCATCTTAGACCTTACGCAACAAATAGCACGTCTGGAGGCCCGCCACAAGCTGACCCTCCTTCCCTCCACCCAGGTGGAGCTTTCTGCTCTTCGCGCGCGGTTAGCGGCCCTCCTTGATGATAGGACTAAGCGTAACTATCTTCTGGTACGGCGTCAGTTTTATGAATTTGGGGACAAACCTGGCAGGCTCCTGGCTCGGGCACTGAGGGCTAAGAGGGCACAGACTTATGTTCCGCGTATTAGGGACCCCGCGGGTCGGCTTCGCTTCCGTTCGGAGGAGGTTGCCGACTGTTTTCGACAGTATTATACGTCCTTATATAATTTGCCGCGCCCGGGGACTCCCCCTTCTGAGTCGGAGGAGGCTCTTACAGCTTATTTATCGGACTTCATCACCAAAACCCTGCCACCCGACGCCAGGGCCCTCCTTGACCACCCAATTTCCTTGGCCGAGGTAGCTGAGGTCGTGAAAACTTCTCCGGCTGGTAGGAGTCCTGGCCCGGATGGTTATACCATTGGCTATTATAAGAAATTCCTTTACGTTCTTGGCCCTCACATGGTCTCGTTTTTTAACGCCATCGCCCAAGGTGCTCCATTTGCCCCGCAGGCCCTGTCCGCGCATATCGTGGTCATCCCTAAACCTGACAAAAACTTAGATTTATGTAGTAGTTTTCGCCCTATCTCTTTGATCAATGTTGATTTGAAGTTATTCTCCAAAATTTTGGCGAATCGCCTGTTGCCCTTTTTGCCCCATCTCATACACCCCGATCAGGTGGGGTTTGTCCCCGGGCGTGAGGCAAGAGACAACACTATGAAGGTGGTAAACATAATTGCCCGTGCCCAATCTCGTGGCCTTCCGTTGATCGTAGCTTCGATGGATGCCGAGAAGGCGTTTGACCGGGTGTCCTGGTCCTTCCTTTTTGGGGTTCTCTCGAGGATTGGTGTCGGTCTTCGCTTCTTGACCTGCGTTAGGGCTTTATATGACTCCCCGACCGCACGGGTGGCCGTTAATGGTTTGTTGTCCGATCCATTCACGTTGGCGAACGGTACGCGGCAGGGTTGCCCCCTCTCCCCCCTTTTGTTTCTTTTAGTTCTCAAACCCTTTGCGAATGCCATCCGGGCCCACCCGGATATTGCGGGAGTCCGGATTGGACCCCGGTCTTACGCCTTATCGATGTTTGCGGATGACATCCTTTTGACTCTCACTGACCCGGTTCGGTCCCTCTCAGCTGTCCTGTCGGAGCTTGCCAGGTTCCAGGTGTTGTCCAATTATAAAATCAATCTGTCCAAATCGGAGATCCTGGGGTTTCACATTCCGGCGCAACTTTGTAACCACATTCGGACTGGGTTCCCCTTTAAATGGAGGGATGATTCTATTAAGTATCTGGGTCTGCGTATTCCCATGGACCTCTCGAAGTTGCGCAATCTTAATTTTGAGCCCTTGTTGTCTACTCTGGAATCGGACCTGCGTAAATGGGCATATCCTCATATCTCCTGGTTTGGGAGGGTGGGGGTCATAAAGATGAATCTTCTCCCCAGATTCCTTTACCTTTTTCAGACGCTACCCATAGCTCTCCCGCGGTCTTTCTTCCAGAGATGCCGGAGGACTTTCTTGCGCTATGTCTGGAGGGGCAGGCCGTCCCGCTTGGCGTTCTCCTACTTGATTAGGCAGCGACTGCAGGGGGGGGTAGGTCTTCCGAGTTTAGAGCTTTATTGGCAGGCGTCTCACCTACGCCGCGTTATCGAATGGTCTGTAGACTCGGCTAAGCAGTGGGCTTCTGTGGAAGGGTCCTTCCTGTTGTGCCCGTTGTCTGTGTTACCGTGGATTGGCGACCCTGTGGGCTGCGTCACGTACTCTGCCCACCCCTTCCTTCTCCCCACCCTGCGGGTCTTCCGTAGGTTGCTACGGGATGGTAGGGTTCCTGGCCCTCTGACTCCCTTGGTGGGGAACCCGGACTTTCCCCCGGGTCGCTCGGGTGGGGGCTTGCAGGCTTTTCTCCCTCCGGGGGTTCGCACCCTGCGCCTGTGCCATGTGGTTACTGGGGCAGCTATGCAGCCTCTAGAGGCCCTGTCGGGCCCGGGTCCCTGCCCCTTCTCCATCCAGTTCCTTTACCATCAACTTAGGCATTTTGTTTCTTCCTTGGCGGTTCGGCCGCATCTGGACCGTCCGCTTACTCAATTGGAGAGGTTTTGTCTTGAACTCAAGGAGCCGCCCCATCTTTTTTTTTTTTTTTGTCAATTCTCCGTTTATTGAAACAAGCACAATAATAAAATACAGAGGTGACAAGGACAAAGTGTACAGTATGCAACAATCATAGAGTACAGAGTAAACGACAAATACGATCCACGGTAACAAATAACCAATTACACCAAATCAAATACAGAAGAGGATCGAGGTATAACCGCACACCAGAGTCCGTGAACACCTGCGTCGGCAGAAAACAGGAACAGTAAGTCCGTGAAGCCAATGTGGTGCCAGCAAACGGAGAAACAGGAGAAACAAAAAAAAACTGGATAACAACACAAAAGAAAACTGGTCCCTCAATGCGGAGGTAAGACACCAAAAGGAAATAATGCAATCGGACAAAGGAAGAAAGGATGTACACACAATACATTTAATGGTCAGAAGACGGGGTGGGTGGAGTTGTCTGAGAATCCCTGCCAGGGGGCAACCGGGGAGGACGCCCATAACCTACAGCAAAGAAACGGGCTGATGTCACGAAAGACAACCAAGGGAGCCACTTGAGGCCATTTTTGTACTCCCGCCCCCGGGACGCAGCCACAAGCTCCTCCATTTGATAAGTGTAATTAACCCTGGAAAACCAGGCTTCCAGTGGGGGAGGTCCCGGCCTCTTCCAGAACCGCGGGATAACCGACTTAGCAGCCTGAAGCAGATGAATAGTTAAGGACCTCTTGCATGCACCGAAGGACAAGGGAGTATGGAGAAGCAACATAGATTCAGGAGAAGCAACAAAATCCGGATCAGACACATCTACAATTACCCTGGCCACAGCCCCCCAAAACGGACGGACATCCCCACACTCCCACCACAAGTGAAGAAAGGAGCCGTCCGCCTCACCACACCTCCAACACAGGGGGGAGACCTGCGGAAGGAAGCGGTTTAGCTCCAGTGGCACCCTATACCATCGGGACAACAACTTAAACGCACACTCCTGTACCTTAGACGAGATTACACTTTTGTGGGTGAGTAACATAATTTTCTCCCAATCAGCGTCAGTAAACTGGATGGAGAGATCCCTCTCCCAGAGACTAAGATAAAATGGCTTCGAGGTGCAATGAGCATCAATTAAAAGTGAATAGATGTGGGAGAGCAGGTGGGACGGCTCAGTAGACAGGACACATAACTGTTCAAAATTGGTGAGCTCCCTGGTAAGAGAGGCGTTCGGAAGGAGGGAGGAGATGTAATGTTTTAGCTGGTGGTGCAAGAATACCGTCCCGAAGGGGGGGTGGGCCTGACCAATCAGATCAGCAACAGGCTTAAACTCAGTGCCCTGTAAAAGGTGATAAACTCTAACAAGGTTCGTCGTCAGACGAGGGAAACACCCAGATATGCCCCGTCGGAGGTCAGCGGGTAGGACCGGATTATGGGTGAGCGGAAACAGGGGGCCCGGTGAGGTAGTAAGGAGACAACGGTTGGCGAGCCTACCCCAGACCCGGAGCGTAGCCGGAATCGTGGGATGGTTGTGCAACAGGAGCCGGCGAAATCGGTCCGGTAACCATGGCACTGCTGATATATGATGCGCCAAAAATGAATTTTCTAAAGGTACCCATAGCTTCGGAACCTCCAGCGACCACTCCACAACCCTGCGAAGATGTGAAGCCAACCAATACCACTCCACATTGGGAACCCCTAGACCCCCCCTATGTTTGGGTCTAACCAGATGATGGAACGATAGCCTAGGACAACGATCCCCCCAGATAAATTTACGGAAGGCCCTATTGCAAGCCTTAAAGTAAGCCCTGGGGAGAAAGATAGGCAGACACTGTAATAGATACAAAAACCTTGGAAGTACAGTCATTTTAATCACACCTATACGACCGAACCAAGAAATATGTGGCACAGCCCATCTACGAAGGTCGCTGAGCACCGAGGAAAGTAGGGCGTCAAAATTTAAAGACCGGAGAAGGGAGAGGTCCCCTGGGATCCAAAGGCCCAGATATTTGATAGCCGTGGGTTGCCAGCGAAAGGGAAAGGCCCGTACCAAATGGTCACGTAGAGGGGGTGGAACATTGATACCCAGAATCTCCGATTTCTGAAGGTTGATAGCATAATTAGAGAGATCCTTAAAAATTTTTAATTCCCTAACGATGTGTGGAAGCGAAGTGGACGGGTGAGTGACCATGCAGAGCATGTCATCGGCATATATTGCAAGCTTATGGGTATGATTGGCAATATGAAGGCCAGTGATGTCGACATTCCTCCTGAGTGCGGAAGCGAGCGGCTCCATCGCCAGTATAAACAGTAGTGGGGAAAGGGGGCAGCCCTGCCTAGTACCGTTGCGAATGCGGATGCGCGCAGACAGGGTGCCATTCACCTTAATTTGTGCGGAAGGGGAGGAATAGAGGGATCTAATAAGATTGAAGAAAGTCCCCCGGAGGCCAATCGAGGACAATGACTGGAAGAGGAAAGGCCAGGCGACTCTATCAAAAGCCTTTTCGGCATCCATAGAGATTAAAGCGAGAGGTATCTTATGTTCAGACGCGTAAGCTATCAGGTTCAACACCCTGATGGTGTTATCCCTAGCCTCTCTCCCGGGGACAAATCCGACCTGGTCCTTGTGAATTAAGGAGGGAATATATGGGCGTAGGCGTAGCGCCATAACCTTGGCCAACAATTTAAGGTCGGTATTAATCAAGGATATAGGCCGATAGTTGGAGCAATGATCAGCATCCTTACCGGGCTTGGGTATGACTACAATATGAGCAAGGTTAGACTGTGAGCAAGGTTAGACTGAGGAGCCGCCCCATCTTTTATCTAAATTGTACGCATTGTTGCTCTCCCCCGAGCCGGTCGCCAAGCCGTATTATTTTAGCCTGTGGGAGCGGGACTTGGCCTGCTCATTTGAACTGGAGGACTGGTCTCAGATCCTCTCTATCGTCCACAAGGGGTCGGTGTCTAGTCGAATGCAGGAGACGTCTTTTAAGATACTTACGAGATGGTACAGGGTTCCCCTAGACGTTCACAGATTCGCCCCTCGGGTCCCCCAACCTGTTGGAGGTGTAGTGCCCATCCCGGCTCCCTGTTGCATATTTGGTGGTCCTGCCCAGATATTAGACCCTTTTGGGATTCCGTCACGACGGTGATCCGTGAGGTGGCTGATCCCGATTTCCAGGCTTCTCCTGAGGCCATTCTGCTCCATCACACACAGACTTCTTTTTCTAGCTACAAGCGGTCCTTGACGTTTCATCTGATTAACGCGGCCAACGCGGTCCTCCCCCGCCACTGGAAATCAGTCTCCCCTCCCTCTTTTATGGCCTGGGTACATCAGGTCGAATTCACTTACCAAATGGAAGTTCTCATACGGTCAGCTAGGGGGGCAGGTCATACAGTTGAACTTAAGTGGTTTCACTGGAGGTCGTTCATCGCGTCCCTGGAACATCGCCCTTTACCTGTGTCCCTCTAGGGGTCAGCTACTACTCTCCTACTGGGTCTATCTTTGTATGTTCGTGCCTTTGGTTAACGTGACCTTGTAAGCGGAGCTACCTGCTGGACCCTGGGACAGACTTGTTTTATTCTGTTTTTTGTTTCCTTTTGTTTTACATATTTTATGGCACTGTATTATTGGGTACCGATTGGCCTATTGGCCTTTTTCTGTCCTCCCCCTTGGGGGTGGCTTTATTCTTGTAGGTACCTGATTTGCTCAACTATTGTTCTCAATGTCTCGTGTTTTCCTTGCCACTCCTACTCGTGTGCAGGCTCTGCCTATGCTGTATATGTAACTTGCTCTGCTGTTTTACTTATGTACTCGGTACCTTACCCCATGTATATGTTACCATATGTGCAATAAACTGGGAATTGAGAAAAAAAATGATGTAATGTTTATTATTGTGTATGTATTAAGTCTTTGCATGGCTGCGCGTATGCATTCAAACGTTGGTCTTCTGCGATAAAACAAGGTGCAAGCCAGAGCGTCAATGGCTGTGAACCAGTATTAAGATAAATAAAAGTGCATTTATTACAGAAGAAAACAAGTACGCATAACCAGCTAGAAAGGAATCTCCAGCTGTAGGATACTCACCAAGTTTAGTGGTCACAGACTCCAGATCAGCCAGAAAGCCTGGTATTTGATGCAGCTGCTCCTGCAGCTCTACCAAACTGGTCCTCTTTTTCTCCCAGTGAGCAGACAGCATCACAACTTCACTGTCTGCTAGCTGGAACACAACATAGGATATTAGACGGGATGAAACGACCATTACGGACAATTATGAAGTCCTGAGTACTATGTTCTACAGAGGCCAATTTAGTCAGGAAGCAAACTGCTGCTTCATACAAGACAAGTCAGGCTTTGGAAAGCAGATTATCTATAAATGTAATGCGTGATATCACATTTTAGAGACTACAAGTTAGCATCAATACCCAAGAGTTCACATGAATAAACCTTTTTGTTAAATACCAGGAATAGTAAAACACTTTCAGTAGCACACAAACCGGTACAATAACGTACTATTAAAAATAGCGAACAACTCCAATCTACATTAACTATTAGGTGCCAGTATGCAATTTCTGCCACCTACTTGATATTAAAGGAAATGCACTTCACCACACCACAGCTTTGGCTTCTACATATTTCTTCAATTTATCAGAGATATATAATGTGTTGAACACGAAGGGTGCTCTATGACTTGAAGCCACGCTTCTTTCTTCAACACTGCTTTATTGAGACCTTCTCACCAGTGTATAAACTTCTATAACTTTCTATAGGACATAGTATAAATGTTACGCAGCTCCTTATTTAATAGTGGCTGCTATTAAACTACAGGTGACATGCACTAGTGATGGTATGAGTGCTCCGATTTGAAAACAGAAGATTAGTTTCAAGCTAAAGCAGTGGAACATGACATGTCATATATACAGATAACGGAAGATGTTTAATTTGCGTGTTTTCTATATACAGAATATGCCAATAGGGTGTCAACTAGTACAATCACATCTAAGATGTGGTAGGATATATCCACTGGATTGAAGCACATATTTTTTTTTATATTTCATTGCTATTTCTAAAGTCACAATGCCTGTTTGAATTGCAATGAGAAGCATTACATGGGTAAGTCACAAAGAAAGAAGAATTTTTACCTCTCCAGCCTTAGCAGTTTCTCTGGTTCTTCTATGCAAGGTGGCCCAGTTATCTTCATAACTTTTACAGAAAAAGAGAAAAATAGGTCATCAAAAATTAGGAAAACAGTGCAACTGGTTTGACATTTAGGTTTATTGATAGAACAACTTTAAATTGTAAAATGATATTAAGTATCCTACGGACTCTGATGGAGTTCAAACAAGGTCTGCTAATACTGGGCGGTGACTTTAATATGCCCCCTGACCCCCGGATGGATACATCCTCGGGGGTTTCTTGTCTACCGCCATCTCAACTTCGGCGCTTTACCTCCATTCTTCGCAAATATCGATTGGTGGATTGTTGGAGGGCTTTTCATCCGGAAGGGAGGGACTATACATGCTATTCTGCTCCCCATCGATCGTACTCCAGGATAGATCTTCTCTTGATGGAGTATTGTCAGGTGGGTGTGCTGACTGGTTGCACCATTAACGCTGCTGAGCTTTCGGATCACTCGCCTGTTACGTTGAGCCTCCAGGCTCCACTTCACCGGCCCACCACCACATCCTGGCGTTTAAACGAGTCTTTGCTCTCGAACGCGGAGGTAATGAGTGACATTTCAGAGCAATTAAAGCACTATTTTTTGGAAAACACGACTGCGGAGGTGGGACCTTCTTCGGTTTGGGAGGCTCACAAATGCACGATTAGAGGGTTTCTTATAAGCAAAGCCTCTCATCTGAAATGCCTGAGAACTAGGGAGGTTTCGGACCTCTCTTCTCGCATTGCTGAGTTGGAGACCCTCCATAAACAGTCGTGCGATGAACAGGTTTATTTGGATCTGTTGGCCCATCGTAAGCGATTGAGCACTCTACTTAACTATAAAATCACGAGCTCCTTTTTACGCACCAAAGCCCACTACTATGAGTTTGGTAATAAGAGCGGCCGGATGCTTGCATAGGCTCTACGTGCAAGGCACCAGACGTTCTATGTTAGCAAGATTAAGACCCCCAGTGGCGTGACCTCCTGTTCTCCCATCGATATAGTCCCATCGGACTCTTTTTGTCGCTATTACCACTCCCTCTACAATCTCCCTGTGGACCCGGCGGTTCCCCGCAGGGAGTCCTTAATCAGAGCTTGACATCACAGTGGAGGAGTTGGAGGCTGCCATGAAGTCGATGGATTCAGGGAAGGCTCCGGGCCCGGATGGGCTTCCCCTCCGCTACTATAAAGTCTTCTGGGAGCACCTGCAGGCCCCCCTTCGCATCACTGCTCAATGAGGTGCGTGCCGGCACTCCCTTCCATCCTCACTCCCTCATGGCAACGATCACTGTGCTGCTCAAGGAGGGGAGGGATCCTTTGCTCTGTCAGAGCTACAGGCCTATCTCCCTCCTCAATACAGACCTGAAGCTCTTTGCAAAGGTGCTGGCTACCAGACTCCAGTCTGTGTTGGGCACTTAAATTCACCCTGATCAGTCCGGTTTTATGCTAGGCAGGGAGGGTCGTGATGGCACGTACAGGGCCTTGAACTCAATTCATTTGGCCCGGGCGACTGGTCAGAGGATTCTCCTTCTGTCCACGGACGCTGAGAAGGCCTTTGACCGGGTTGCATGGGACTACATGTTCCAGGTGTTGCGTGCGTATGGATTCGGCCACTCGTGGCTGCATTGGATCGCTGCTTTGTATTCGGCCCCCTCGGCGCGTCTCCGTTTAAATGGTGCCCTTACAGGCTCCTTCCCCATCCGTAATGGTACTAGTCAGGGGTGTCCCGCTGTCTCCGCTCTTGTTTGCCATATCCTTGGAACCATTTCTGCAGTCGATTCGGAACAATCCGGATATTCATGGTCTGAAATGTAATGACTCTTCGTATAAGGTGGCTGCTTATGCGGACGATTTACTTTTCACTCTAGCGCAACCCCGGATTTCTCTTCCAGTTCTTCGGGAAGAATTACAACAATACGGATCCCTCTCCAACTTTAAAATAAATACGGACAAGTCCGAAATCCTGGATGTCTCATTGACTCCGGATGAGGCAGGTGCAATCAAGGGGTTCTTTAACTACAGGTGGTGTCATAACAGCATTCGGTACTTGGGGACCTGGTGAAGATGAATGTGCTTCCTCTGCTTCTTTATCTTTTCCAGATGCTCCCTGTCCCCATTCCGAAGGAGTTCTTCTCTGAACTTCGATCGTTGATCACCAACTATGTCTGGCTGGGGAAACATCCGAGGATTCGCCAATCTGTTCTTATCAGGCCCAAAGAGAAGGGCGGGCTAGCTCTGCCTGACATCCGTGGTTACTATCGCGCGACTCACTTGTTACGGATGCTGGAATGGCGATTCAATCCACCCGCCAAATTATGGATAGTGCTAGAACAGGCCACCGCGTCGATCCCTCTGTCATCTAGTCTGGGTCTACGCCCTGGTGCTCTTCGAGTGTCGAGGACCGAGAATCCCTTTGTCCGAGCTACTGTGATGATCTGGAGGCAGAGGTGTGTGAGCGGGTCTCTAACCACTTATCCTTCCCCACTAACTCCTAAAGCAGACAACCCGGACTTTGTTCCGGGACAAGAGCGGGGATTCCTGGCGTCACTTGGGAGGCCCCCTGAAGTAACCTTTGCCGATCGAACGCGCACTCCCCGACGTTGAGCACTCTGCTGCGACGCTTCGATATGGTCAGGTTACTCGTTATGGGCTTTCCCTTCCGGGAAAACACCACCTTTCTAGAGACTTGACGCCCTTTGAGGCTCTGACCAGACACCAAATGCTACCCGGGGGGGGGGGGGGGGGATATCTATCCTCTACTGCCTGTTGCTCGCTGCTGATCTCGCGTTGCCGCCGACGTTTCAGGGTTACTGGGAGGAGGCCCTAGGCGAGCCTCTGACTGACCAACAATGGGACAAGGTGTGTGAGTTGGCGCATAAATGTTCGGTGGCCTCCAAGGTACAAGAAACGGCATATAAGCTGTTGACATTATGGTACAGGACACCAGTGTCACTCGGACGGCTTTTTCCAGGCGTTGACACCACTTGTTGGAGATGCGGTATAGAACCCGGTACATATTTGCACATATGGTGGGGTTGTGCTCAACTTCAACCATTCTGGCTTGGGGTGTTCCGCTGCATGGGTGAGGTGGTGGGTCAAACGATATCTCCGTCCCCGGGTCTTGGCCTTCTCCTTCATAGTGGGTCCTCCCGGGTCTCGTGAAGCGTACGGTTTTGCGACATCTTCTTAACGCAGCTCGATGCCCGATTCCATTGTTTTGGAAACGTACAGATGTCCCCACTTTGCGCTTATGGGTAACTAGGGTGGAGGAGATACGCGTGATGGAGGAGCTCCTGCAGGTCTCCTCTGACAGGATGGAGAGATACACAGGCACCTGGGCATGTTGGCTTTCCTTCCTCTCGTCCACCACTCTACGGGATCTTCTCGCGTTCCCTTGAACAACTCCATTGAGTGGGGGAGTTGACTGGCTCTCCCCCCCACCCACCACTGTTCCTTACCTTTCCTTCATCTTGTGTGTGTCCCCCCTCCTACACGTTCTTCGTTGCTTCCTCAACACTAGCTCTCTCTTTCCCCTCTTTTCTTCCCCACCCCTTTATGCTCTTCTCTCCATCTTTTCTTCCTCCTACCCCCCCTTTCCCCCCCCACTCTCTCTCTCCGCATCTTCTTTATATTCCAAAATGCAACGGTGCTCCGTTGGCTGGGTTTCGATTTCCAGCTATTGGACTCATTCACAGTAGCCAAGGTTTGTGGTGCTCCACGGCATGGAGTTTTTTCTACTTCTGTATCAGATTGCTGCACTCGCAATTATCATGCATATGTTAGACCGCCATGGTTTAATTTTGTGTGATTACATCTCCCCCTCCCCTTTCCCAGATTTTCTGTTACCCTTGCTCTGTTGAAAATGTCAATAAACAGTGATTTACCTAAATTGTAAAACGAAGCTGCTTGATTGTAAATTACCCGGAGGAGGGCTGTCCTTCTGTTTCTGTAATGCTAAAGTATTGCTTTGTGATGCACTACTTGTTTGCCCATTGTACAGCGAAGTAGAAAATGCCCAATATATATATACACACACACACATTAATGCTGTAAAGAAAAACTGAAATTACAGATCAAACTGGACATACAGTAATCTAGTATAGGTTACTACACAATTACAGGGGAAACATCAGAATTCCAAATGTGGAATAATTTATTTTAAAACTGCCAAACTTGGTGCGGAAGAAGTAGAGAAAAATAAAGCTTATTTTAGTTGGGAGGAAAAAAACCTAACAATTTTGGTTAACCATAGAAATTAAAAGCAAACATAGCTTTTACATTTGTTGTTCTACAGGGGAAGAAAAGGGTACCATGATATGGACAGGCTGTTATTAGGGGCGACTGAAATTGCTCAAAAGGATAAGGTAATATTTCGGCCCAAGAATAGTCATATAAACTTAATTCGGTTGTACGCGCTGTTGCCTTCCACATCCTCATATCTTGAAGGCGTAATAACCGGTTTTAAAAAGGGCCAGCTGTTTCCTTTTATTCTACTGAGCGTGCGCATTTGACAATGAAGGTAGTGGAAACTGCAAAACAACCACAGAAAAGGTGACAACAGGATGTCCAATAACTTCCAACGTTGGCCACTAGAATCATCACACACACTATCTGGGTTGACGCAAGCTTCATATAACAGGATGAGTTATTTTCCTAAAAATAATGCACAAACAAAAGGTGAAGACCAAGCTTAATCAGCATTATGATCAATCTGCCAATAAACCACCTACTGTTGTCTCAAACAGAGATTAGCGCTCAATCTTTCTTGACAATAATAAAGATGTATATGGCCGTATCAGGCCAAGGGAAACGGTATCTAAGAGGTCTCTACTCAAAGTGTCCTAGAAGCGGTCTTAGGGCAGCACCCAACATCAACATATCATTGGACCAGCAACTTGGTTTATACCGATCTAAAGCCAGCTCACTGATACATTTAGTGAAGACAAACCCAAATTGGGCCCTGAATTGTTATTGAACTGTTCAAGGAAGACATCAACATTTCACTGATAAATATGTGCTAGAGTTGCTGGTTCAGTTGAGCAAAAGAATTGTTTACTTGCTTGGGAGGGAGAGAGATATATATATATATATACACACCGTATTGGCTCGGATATAGGCCGCCCCCGTATATAGGCCGCACCCTAAAAGTTTGGTGCTTTTTTAAGCTATGCTGTCACTCTGCCCCCCCCCCCCCCCAACTTACCAGAGGAGACTCCCGGGTGTCTTACGGGGCCGGCGGGGGACATCTACGCAATACGCGTATACAACTTCCGGTGCCGGCACATCAGCTGAGTGCCGGCACCGGAAGTTGTATACGCGTATTGCGTAGATGTCCCCCGCCGGCCCCGCAAGACACCTGGGAGTCTGCTCTGGTAAGTCTTGGGGGCAGAGGTAAAACACATCGTGCGGACGGTCACCGGCTGCGGCGATGCGGGTAAACAACCTCCGCAGCCGGTGACCATCCGCACGATGCGCTTAGACAACCTCCCGTGCCGGCACCCCCCCCCGTGGAAAGTGCTGGCAGGGGAGGCTGTCTAAGCGTATTGGGGAGTAGGATGCAGGTCCCCTGCACCGCTGCGGGGGATCTGTATCCTAACCCTGCCCGGCGCTAGACCCCGAATATAGGCCGCACCCCCACTTTAAAGACTTAAAGTGGGGGGAAAAAGTGCGGCCTATATTCGAGCCAATACGGTATATTATATATAAATATATATATATATTGTAAAAAGCCCTGCATAAATTGTTGGTGCTATATAAAAGAGAAGTCAACTTGTCCTTTATTTTGACACCATTAGAATAAGATGTTAACAACCATAAGGCTCAGATGACCACACCGACATGCAAAACTTTAAATCTTAACCAACAATACATCAGTAATTTATTACTTTTTTGAGAAAACAGGTTAATCAGTTACCTGCTAAGGAGCTCAGAGCCTGCTGGAATCTTTGGTATCTGGTCAACTGGCCTGTTAAGAAAACACAAGGGACATCTGTAGTTTATTCGAGACACTTAAATGCACTGTAGTATTGAACATCATTAAAGGAACAGTCAAGTCCGCTATTAAAGGGATATTAATTAAAAATGCATATTAAAGTACCCCTCTGCAGTCTTCTAAAAAAAAAAAAAAAATCTAAGTACTTGATAGCATCAAGCAACAATTCTGAAAAAAATTATTTATTCTTCCACCCATGTTCCAATATTTCTTGCCACTGATTGGCTGTTTATGCTTTCAATCAGCGACAGGAAAGTGCTTCCATTGAAATCAATGTGAAGACTCTAAACATGTGCCCTGGACTCTAAACGGCTGCACACAGCTGGGGGGGGGGGGATAAATGAATATAAACAAAAACAAAAAAAAAAAAAAAAAAAACCACATGAAGAATGATCACATCACTGGTCTCCTAAATATATAAGGAGAATACTATCCTTCTCCGTTTATAGCATTTAATCCTTTTTAATTTAATCCCTCCTTTAGGAGGACAACAAAAAGTGACCACAAATGTCCCAATTTATTTATTTTAATATCCCTCATTTTTTTTTTTACATATGTTGGCACTGCAGTTTTCTACCATGAATTCTCAACTTCAAATCTACTGTAATTTTAACAAAGTAAATCTTTATAGATATATAAAATAAAATAAAAAAACGCAATTACAAGTAAAAAAAAGTATGTATATATATTAGTGCTGGAAAAGAGTTAGGAAGAGTAATATGAGAAGAAGAAGAAGAAAAAAAGTGTTAGTTGCTTGCATGTGCCATTAACTGATATTAAGTGGAAATGACAATTCCAGTCCAAAACCACAAATTTGCTGTCACACCGTAAAAACTAAGTTTAGGCCCCAAGTAACTGTAACCAAGCATGATTTGGAAATCAGGGTGGATTTAGTACATCACTGCTTGTCTGTTGATGTCATACCTGTGCTGTTTCTTAATCTTCACATCTCTTGACTTGTCCCCCAAACTTTTTAAGCTGGGGGGGGGGAAAAAAAAAGTTAAAAATATCTTATAAAAAGGAACAGATCATAGAAATGTTACCAATATAAAAGTTTTTACAGATACAGCGCTGCGGAATCTGCCGGCGCTTTATAAATAAATGTAATGTAATACCAGAAACTCAATACAGCAAAACAATCCTATGTATTTGGTCATATCATTCTTAGTGCCAAGATGGACAATTATTCCTCCCAAAAAAATTGAAAACGAATCTTCAATTCTTCCATGGTAAAAGTTGCAGTTGATTATTTAAGATGCTCTTACGAAAACAAAAAATATTCAATCACATGAACGAGGAAGATCTTGTGATTCTGATAAACTGTTGATTGAAGTCAATCTTATGTTTTAAAATAATTTCTCAAATTGTCTAACCGGCTGCCTGTAGCTCTTAATAATGAATTCAGAACAACACTTTACCAACCTGCCTCATAAAACAGGTTTGTTGCGGATTATAAATATATATATTTATTTTTTTTTACAGCCCTCTTTGTTTCTAACGAATTCACCATAACAAAAACATGGATGATACTTTTATACTTTTAGGAAGGAGAGGACTATAAACCAGGCTGCAATTTGGTTCAATAACTAAAAGTGGCAACATAACTGTTAATCTAGTAATCTGAACGTCTGGTTATGCTAATCAGAGACTAGTACTAGAGAATAATTACCAAATTGCCATTTAACCTTAGACTGACAATTACACCTGGCGGTATACGCAACTCATTCTTCATACACGCAGAAAGGAATATACCGGTATATGTTCTACATACTACAGGCATGTGTCGGATGGAACTGCAGCATCAGGTTATAGTCCAGTCCGATACATGCTGCCCAGCAGCATGTAAAACTCACATCTGCCATACACATTGAAAGCAGTATATATGTTCTACATAGTGCAGGGCATTTGTCAGCCAGAAATGCAGCACGAAGAACTTATGAGTGCCAGGTTAAAAAAAAAATTAAACACAAAACAGGCATAACATTCTGGCAAAAGTTTCAAAATACACGTGTCAGTTTTAGCAGGATAATAAAAAAGTTACACATTGGGTTTCAGATCACACTGCGAAGGACTTATTTTTGTGGAATAAGAAAGTGACAGCATTCAAAGGACATTGATTCAGAGTCATGTGACTCTCCTGCTCACTTTCCCCACTGTCACACACACACACACACACACACACACACACTGTAACAAAAACTTAAAAGCACGTTAAAGAACAGAGCAATAATATTAATACAGCCTATGGTACAGCGCTACGGAAAAAGATGGTGCTATATAAAACATTCCTTGCAAGCCAGGGGGACATGATGACAGCGAGGGGCTTTACCCGCTAGTGAGGTCCTGCTGCACATTGAGGAAACGCTCCCGCAAGTTCTCAAACATCTCGCAGGCACGAAACAAGCGCTTATTAGCCGGCAGCGCTCGCTATTTGCACAACCGCAACGCTTTATCGTCAATCACCGCGCTATGTGATGTTATGCAGCATTTCCTCAATTGAAGCCCCGCCCCGACCAATAGTACGTCAGGGTCACAAGGGGAGGGAGGAGCCGGAAAAAACCCACTACTTTTGTGACGCCCAACCAGACAATTCTTTTTATGGCAGCGACTCCTGTTTGCAGTGACAGCCTAATGCCGCTAGAGGGCAGCAGCTTCGTTAGGATTGGTAGCTGTAGAGGTTTGTTGTGCTTGTGGTGAGTTACGTTGGCTGTAGTTTATTTAAGGGGCGTTCTATAATCACTGCACTAATACATGTATTCTTTGCTTTACCGTGTTTATGTTTTTTTAGTTTAAGTATTCTTTATTTCTCTTTTTTCTTTTTTAAAAAGAAACAAATATAAATCACAATTACATAAGACAAAACATAAAACATTACTAACATATTGTTTAATACAAGGTTGATAGAGTAGTATAAAAAACTACCTTATGATTCGTCCAGATAAACCCACTAAAAATGAAACAACAAGAAAAGAAAAAAAAAATTGTTGGAGATAAGATGGTATTGCAGCTAATCAAGATTGTTAATTCTTAGGAGTTGGAGGCGAGCCCTTTTTTAATTTGGTCTGCTTCTTATTCGTTTGTTCCATTTTTTGAAGACATTGTTCCCATATACATGTTTTTGTTGAAATTAGTTTAAGTATTCTTTATTTCTCTTTTTTCTTTTTTAAAAAGAAACAAATATAAATCACAATTACATAAGACAAAACATAAAACATTACTAACATATTGTTTAATACAAGGTTGATAGAGTAGTATAAATAACTACCTTATGATTCGTTCAGATAAACCCACTAAAAAACTAATACATGTGTTCTTTGCTTTACCGTGTTTATTTAAAAACCTTGATGCAAGGCCTGGCAGCCATAAGCTACTAAGTAAACACACTTCTGTTCTGTTCTGGGAAAAAATAGGCAGAGAAAAAATTATTAATTTTTATTTTAAAACTATATACAGATAAACTATGTGCACAGTTAATAAAAACAGTACACCTAAAAACGTCAAAAATACTCTGTAATATCTGTAAATTGGCCAAGTGGTCACATGGTTTCCCATGTGTCTTCACCGCCTCCCGGGTCGCATACCTGCAACATTTTTCTGTGCAGAACTTTGCAGAACACCCCCATTTGAAACCTGGAGCGTTCCCGGGTACGATCATGACATAGCGTAATATGTCATGTGTTGTTGTTCATCTGAGGTTGTATTTACCCAATTTTTAGACCTGTTTGCGCTATGTCGGTTCAGAGATGATTCTCTTTTCCTGTGAATAGTGTACCCATGTAAACTATATATTGTTTTTTCAAAGAGAGATAGAGCTTTCTTTTGATACCATAGTTGGATGATTAGCTGAAAATTTAGAATGAGAAATTTAGCAAAAACTAGAGAAAATTTGAAAAAAAAACTACATTTTTCCCTCTGAATCCTCACAAAATTAGGTAAAGTGATGGAAAATCCCCTCCAAGTTTATCAATTCAGGTGTCCTGATTTCAGAAATACCTAATTTATATAGATTTTCCATACTTTCCCAGCACCAGGGAGCATACTATAAGGTGTACATTTTTTGTATAATTTTTATGCCTATGGCTTAACGGTTTGGGGGTTGTGAATGGGGGCAGGAGGGTTTATACTGGCTAGATGTTATGCTAGGGCAATGGGATGTAAGGTTTGTAATTATTATTTTATTATTATATATTTTTTTATATTTTATTTTTGTATTTTTTTATATATATATTTTTTTACACAAAAAATGGTTTAGAGGGTCCTCTTAGGGGACCTCCTGAACATGCCAGTGATGTCACAATGACATCACAGCTCACATTATTATTATTTTTTTATTATTATTTATATTATTATTTTAATGATTTTTTTATTAATTATTTTTTTAAATGAAATTAACGGCTTTTTTTTTTCTTCACTGTTTTCAGGACGGGAGGGGGAGTGAGAGACATGGTTTCTCGCTCCCCCCCCCCGCACCGATCACACTGTGATCTCTATGCAGGTCCTCACAGATCGCAGCGTCTGTGCCCTCATCGGAGGACAGGATATCCCCTGCAGGGGATATCTTGTCCTCCGATGACCTTCCGGGTTACATCAGCAACCCGGAAGGGAATGCCCGATCGCGTGATCGGGCAGTTTTGAAACGTAACAGTTTTCCCGGCTTTTTATGCCGGAAGCTGTTACAGCAGATCGGACAGCAGAATGCCGGCGATGCCGGCTTCTGCTGTCAGTGGGGAGTCTTTGACAGCCTGATCTCCGTGCAGCGGCAGGGATGTGTCCCTGACGCTGCAAGAAGGGCTGGACGTACTGGGACATCCATAGGGGGTTTCTTAATAGCTGTTTTTTTGGACGTCCCGGTACATCTATAGGGGATTGAAGGGGTTAAGGAACAGATGATTGTTATTGTTTCCTGAGATGTAAAACCATAGAATATAAAGAAGGTGTACTTTCTTTTTCACTCAACTGTATATGAGTACCTGTGTGCTTGAGAACTGTTTTTTGCCCAATCTATATTCAAAATCATTGTGAATAGATTATATATGCCACCCAACTTCAGTGGAACATTGATGTAAAAACACACTATTGGTTAATTCAAATGATTTACAAATGCACGGAGAGGTTCAAAGTAATTAGAATCGAGTCAACAAACAATAATGCCAAAAGAAGATCTCTATTCAGCTATTAAATACTGTACATGGTAAAAACACATTTTTGATTAAAGAAACATATCACACTAAATATGGGCAAATACACTGGGGTTTTGATTAAAACCACATGGAATATGTTTCGGTGATTTTCAATTTGACAAAGAAGTGCACCACAGGAAAATTATCACAAATAAAAATGTAAATGTTTTAATCTTCTGCACTCTGTGCTATGGATTTGATTTCTGGCAGATAAAAATGAATGATTTTCAGAATAAGGAAAAGTTCCCAAGAGTCATACATAAGAGTAGGCTTAATTTATGTGCCTCTTTCATATTATGTCACACAAATACAAACATGCAGGTTTAACCTAATGTAATCTAATTTGAAGCTAGTTTTGGTGCTCTCCTTTCATTCTTTCTTGTGTGAAACACAATGGGAGGATCAACGGCGTAACTAAAAAACCACAGGGCCCCTGGTGCAAAAAAAAAAAGGCCTTGGAGCCCCAAACTTCACCAAGCAACATGTCCCCACAGTGTCACCTTTGCCCTAAACAGCTTGAGAGCGCCACCTTCGCCCCAAACAACTTGTGAGCGCTACCTTTGCCCCAAACAGCTTTGGAATGCCTTTGCCCAAGCAGCTTGTCAGTTGCTGCTTACTTTTGCTTTTTATATTATTAGAGCTGCTCAATATGCAGAGAAAATGAACCTAAAAATCTAAAGGCTGGCTATAGATTTCATTGGTTTGATTCAACACCTATTATGTCTAATATACTCCTCTAATATACCCCATATGTTCCATTAATTGGACTAGATACTAGACTTGTGCATTTGGATTTTGTACCAATTGCAAAGTTACAAAAAACTCTGTGATTCATACAAAGCCACAAAACTAGGCCAGCCCCCCCCTCCCACGAACCGACCAAACATTAAGCAAAAAGATCTGAATTTTTGTCCGAAATTCAAGGGCCTTTTTACTATCACTCTCTCACACTCTCATTCTCTCTCTCACGCTCTCTAAGTTTCCCTACCTTCTCTGCCCACCACTTCTGCAGAACAGTTCAGGTTCCGCATTTTCTTGTTCTTCATTTTCTATCTTCTCTCTTTCATGTTTCTGGTTTATTAGGCCAACAAAGGTGGAACATGAATATTAGAAGTTTCCCCAGGATCTTTATTCTGCACCATAACCTTTTTTTTAAAATAAATAAAGTTGGTCCCTTTTAAGTCTAGAATCCAGAATACAATGAAAAAACATATTCTTCTTTATCTGATCTGAGCTGCCAGCATTCTGGGAATTTATAGACCCTGCTGCTTGGGACTACCCCTGTTGCAAGAGAAACAAACATTTTTTTCACTCCCCCCATGGACCTGGGTGCGCTTGCCGGGTCATGCACTGTTAACAGGGCAGATCGTAGTACGCACGTGAACATCCAGAAGGGGTGAGTGGCTCCACTCCCGGCTGCCCTGCTGGCACCTGGACGGATCCTGGCCCCTGGGGAGGCGGAGGGGTGGCCAGGGGACCGACCCATAGGAGTGGGGATAAGTGCTGTTCCTGGGTGCCGTGACAGATGCGTCCCTGGGTTGCCGTGACATAAATCATAGGTTTAAAGCTGCAAAATGTGGAAGTCAGATATCTTCATGGTGGAAGGGAGATCAAGTATACATGATACATCATTAATCTTGGACTTGACTTTATATGGAAACAATGATTCTAGGACCTAAGGTCCTAGAAGCTTAACATAGGTGTGAATTCTTAGTGGAAAGTCCAAATTTGATCCCTTGACTGTAGTTTAGGTGTTTGAGTATGATATTGGTGTGCTGCCCTTTTTTTGTTTCTTCTTGGCTGCAAGAAGGAGTTTTCTGTGTGTTATGCCATCTTTGGTGGATGTCCTGTACCAAAAGTGTCGGCTCCAGGTAAGTCAGACAGGGTCAATCCAGGAGGCCCAAATAGAAGGGTTATAGGAAAACAATAATAAATGAACCCAATCGGGACTGGTCTTCCGAAACACATAGGAGCAGATATATTGTTTGATGCCAAGGTGAGTAAATAGACATAGACACATAGTACATCTTCCAAAAAACAGGAAATAAACTGAGGTCCAAAATCAGAAATAATTTGCTGAGGAAACGCCATGGAGAAAAATCTCTTGGAGGAATGTTAGTTTCCATGGCAGAAGGTAACTTGGTTTAGAGCTATGAAATGAGCCCAACTATCACTGGTATAGTGGTCTTTCCCTCTGATTTAGGTAAATCGGTGATGAAGTCCATTGCAATGTGACTCTTGGCATGAGTGTAGGAACCCCTAAAAATCTGGTGGGGACAGCATTTCCCCCCATCAGATCCCCACTTTCTCCCCATCTCTTTTTTTTGCAAACACGTACAATAATATATAATTTGAAACACTGGTAAAAAAATAATGTATGTTTAATACATTAAATATAGGAAAAAAACAGCTAATCTTTGTAACAATTTTTTTTTTACATATTGAAAAAATGGACCCTAGGCAAGCATTTCGTTTGGCCGCGCTCCACAAGTCCCCTGCAGCGCCGCGGGGGATCTGGATCCTAAACCCAATTATAGGCTGCACAACCACTTTAAGTGGGGGGAAAGTGCGGCCTATAATAGGGTAAATTGAGAAATGGTTCACGCAAACCAGCTGAATCCCACCACTGCCCTCCTCACACTATCTACCCTCTCCCTACCTCCCTCCTCACACTATCTACCCTCCCTCTCCCTACCTCCCTTCTCACACTATCTACCCCTCTCCCTACCCCATCTTCTCACACTATCTACCCTCTCCCTACCCCCCTCTTCTCACACTATCTACCCTCTCCCTACCCCCTCTTCTCACACTATCTACCCCTCTCCCTACCCCCTTCTCACACTATCTACCCTCCTCCCTACCCCCTTCTCCACACTATCTACCCTCTCCCTACCCCCTTCTCACACTATCTACCCTCTCCCTACCCCCTCTTCTCACACTCACACTATCTACCCCTCTCCCTACCCCCTCTTCTCACACTCACACTATCTACCCTCTCCCTACCCCCCTCTTCTCACACTATCTACCCTCTCCCTACCCCCCCCTTCTCACACTATCTACCCTCTCCCTACCCCCCCTTCTCACACTATCTACCCTACCCTCTCCCTACCCCCTTTTGGTCACTTACCCTGCAGTCCCTGTGGTGGGAGCGCGAGGCATTTTGTCCTCGCTGCTCTGCCGCAATACGCGCGGCTTCACTGCTGAGCACCGGCATATGACGTCATATGCCGGCGCTCAGCGTAAAGCGCCGGCAACTGAGACAGACGCCTCACGCTCCCACCACTGCAGTCTGGGCAGCGTTGAAGCAGTCGGCGGCGGCAGGTGGATGGCGGTAGGGAGCAGAGGAGGACAGAAGGATGCCGAGCGGTTGGTGGAAAACGACTGCTCTGCACCCCCCCTCTCTCTCCTCCTGCGGTGTTTTCTATTGGGGGGTTCCTACGGCCCCTGGGGGGATTTCTTAATTATCGGTCCCCCCCCGCATGAGTTACTGGGGGGGATCTGTCCATGACTCTTGGGCCTGTCTAGGATAGGAAGAGGGACATTCAAGGCTGGCCTTTTTGTATGATGGGCACATACAGGACAGGCCCCAAATTAAGTCTCTGACATATTTTAGCATGTTAGGCCACCAATACGTGAGTTGAAGAAGAAACAAGGTGTTTCTTCGTTCCCCCGGGACGCATGAAATCAGGATAGGAGTAGTTTGATGAATTGTGGTTTGAATATATAAATGTTGCCTGAGGACCTGAAGACATTAAGGATGAGGATGTTGTGGTCTCTTAATCTTTTTGGAAAATATTGGAATTAAGGTTTTACGATAATTATTAGGAAATTATAGGTTCATTGGATATTCATATATCTGAATTTTCAAATTGTTGAGAGAGCATCAGCTTTAGTGTTGTTAGTGTGACAGCAGTCTCAGAACCCTCCCAAGAGGTGACGTTATTCTTTAAAGGCCATTTTAATGGCTAATAGTTTTGGATGTCATAGTTATGTTCAGCCGGAGTAAGTAGGCACAAAAAGGAAATTGTTTGGTAGGGTCTGAACATTTCAAAAAAGGAACAAATGCAAAGGCAGATTTGAGACGGTGGAAGGCAGCATCTAATTCTGAGGGTTGGAGCCTTTCTTGGTCAAAGCTGTGATGGGAGCTATGAATTAAGAGAAGTTTTCTGATGAACTGTCTATAGTAATTTGGCGAATCTTTGAATCCCTTTTAATATCAGACGAAATAGGCCATTGTGTGAGCAGCAAGTTTATTGGGATCCATTTCCAGATGTCCCTCATTTTTTCACATAGACAAGAAATGTGATCCATTTACTTTCAAATTCACATTTTTTCAGCCTTGGCACAGGTTGTTCTCTCTGAGAC